>JAUEPT010000069.1:0-276613 GCA_030435635.1 Armillaria borealis | reverse complement strand
TTGGATTTCCATCCTCGCAGTATATTGAGCTCCGTATAGATCCATCGATGCCACCACAGACGCGACTGATGGAGCCATACTACCAGGTCCCGCATGACTGACATCCGCACCTGTATTTATGTCATTTGATGTGAATCTTAACACGAATATGATCACTTACCGATAATCATGGTAGGGGCATCAGCGAAGAACTTCATCGCAATGTCTTGAGGGACAAACCCCCGACCCGCCAGTTTCGTGTTGATTCTTATGTATCAATTAGCATGAACCATTCTTCAAGGACAAACAAGAATCTCACTTCAGGATCAGGTTGTTATGGTACTGATTGAATCTTCTCGCACTGTATCCTTCGTGGAATTTACGTGTCCAGCGCTGGTCAACGCTGCTTAGTTCGTCGATCGGAAGATAGAATTTCAAACAGTTGACTGACCACACACTGGGTCGGAACTCCATGAATGACGTCGCCGGCACGCTTGACTGCAATGTACAGATCCGCAGCATTTTCTGGCAGAATGCAGACAAGTAGCTCCGCCCTGATGGGAGATCCAATACGAAGCAGAATCTGATAGAAATTAGTGTCCTCGAACTCGAGGTCAAGTTGTAATAGGCAGCTTACTGATTCAATTCTCTCTTGTGGATTAGCGTCATGATGGACATGTGGCGTTGAAACGGCTATAGCGAGGAGGTATTTGAGATAGGATGAGCGTAAATGAGACATGATACGACTCACACATTGCTATGAAATCAGGTTAGTATGTATCACAAGTTTACGCCATAACTAAAAGGCATACCTATAACTCTCATAGCCTGGGCCAAGTCCAGAGAGAATTGCTGTATAATTGACTGGTCGCCGCCTGTGAAGTTGATAACAGCCCAATTTTTCAGCGGGGCCGGTGTGTGAAGCGGCTTGTTCATTATGTCCCATGAACCGTCCTGGAGTCTCCATATTCATAAACTGAAGCAACACAGGACCATTTGTGACTCACATGGCTAGCATTGACCACCCTCACACCATTCTGTCCCTTCCCGTATGCTAGCTGTGGCCGGGGGAGAGCCTTTCCAGTAACTCGGAGAGGCTCCGGATTGATGTTTATACCTGCTCCTTTCAAAAACTCGGACTGCGTGTGGCCTAGATGCCCCCAGCCTTGCTGTATCATTCGGAGCCGGTCCGCGGGTTTCTCAGGCACCACCTTCAGCACTTCTCTGATAGCCTCGGGAGAAAGCCGATTCTAAGAAGGTTATCAGTAGTATTATTTTAATGAGTAAGAGAATTGACTGACATCATATAACTGTTGCGTGGTCCTGCAACAGACAATCGGTACAATGGTTTGTTGCCCAAATTGAACACCCAAGGTTCCTGGTCGTATCGGGAGGTTATAAGCTGATCTGAAATGTTCCTAGGCAAATTGTCAACAAAAAGGAGGAAATCAAATGAACGCCATACAGCGACTGTAATCCGCCGACCATCTTTGTCGAAAGTGATAGCACCGGCGTCCTTTACCAAACCCTTGATCCTTTTTGGCCTGGCAGTCGGGCGGTGAGATAATATCACCTTCATACCACGAAGGAAATGTCGCAATCTTGACATTTTACTTTCATCCAAGTTTACCAATTGGCGAGCGTCGCGCAAACCGAGAAATTCAGCCGACAGATCTTCCAAACGTCGTTCAGGAACACTTGCGCAGTCGTCAGAAGGTAGAATTTATGACAAGAGCGTGTTAACTTACACTGCGGCAACAGTAACGTCGACGTTAAGGACGATATGGTCCCTAACTAGTCTAACACTCCTACACGATCATTGGCTGGTGAACACTAGATGTGATTCCACAGTGAATGGACACGCACTGAAAATAGCCCCGCCAAAGTTCTAAAGGCGCTATAGACCGTGGCGTTGCTGTCGAGAAGGTGTTGAGCGAGCATGCACACATTAGACACCAATAAACATACCTTTTCCCTCTCGGATGTAAAAGCTCGCAGCTTTATTGAGTGCCGTTCCCGACCTAAAACACATCAGTTCAGCAGGCATCCTTGCATAAAAATTTCCATTTACCCTCTCGGATATGCTTGAACAGACATATTGAGCATGTTCAACGCGGGTGCAGTGGCAACCATTGCCTGCGTATTGCCCCGGGTAAGTTGTTTCAAGATTCTGCGGGAGTTCTCGTTACGATCCAGCTCTGGTAGAACAAATTGAACGTACCCAATATTTACCTTCCCAGCCAACGTTACAACAACCGAAACGTAACGAGGCTTCGGGGAATCGACATCCCATACGACATCCGCCTAGATGGTATACAGTTAGATTGACCCTGGGTATGTCAAGAAAAGAACAGAACCTTCATGCCAGATCCCGGTATGTCGTACTTCCTCCATGAGAATAGATTCTTTTTACCATCAAAAACTGATGCTATGGTTTAGTATATGAAGAGGAAAATCTAAAAGATTGAACTTACCGCCGAGCTTTGTGAAGATTTGTGGCGCGACTGAGGTCTGCAGACGCATGACGATCTCGTTGGCCTTCGCAGGACCGAGTTTGAACTCTCGCCCACTGGTCCGGCTTTCCCAATTTGGCGTGATTACTACAATGAATTTGAACAAGTCTTGAAAGAGAATCTAGGAAAGAACGAACCGACTATAGCGATATCAGATATCCGCGATGATAAGAACTTGAAAGAGAAACAGGGCGGCTCACCGTCGTATTGGTACACTGTGGACTTTTCTGGCCATTGAAGTTTGAATATGTTTGCGGTTACGACAACGGGAGTAGCTTGGTTGGCGTGCTGGATGAGCGACATGGCGGGAAACGGGAATAGGAACCGGGGTATCAAAGGCGCGACCTTATTTATTGGGCAACTTGATGGCATGTGACACGTATCAAAGAGCACGTGCCATTTCGCTCCCGCCTCTGAGTCAAATTTGTTATTTATTTGAAGCGGCGTTCTGACTCAAGTTCTTCTTTGACGTGCTAGCAGGCAAGTACTAGCAGGTTCTAGCCTTCAGATTAGCTATAGTACGTAAATGAAGTCGGCGACTTCATGTAATACTTCCGTAAGCTTCGTGTCCTCTTGTGTTCTCAGACCAACGCTCACACATATCTATCCTCAGCAGGTGCAGGACGGGAGGAAAGCTTGCTTGAAACGTCCGTGCTGATGACGATCCAGCGCTTGCTTCTTCCGTCTTCCATCAGTTTCTGGAATATCAGCTGCAAAATTGCTTCTCACATTTAGTCACATATAATGCATTCCTTCGTTCCCACAGCTCTTTCGGGAATCGGGACCAGAGTGTTTGGCCTGTAAAGGTGATCAATAAACGCTAACGATACAGGCGCTCCGTGACGAGATATGTAAACGACGATCATTGAACTTGCGAATACTTTCACCTCGGATTCGGCCTTCTTCCCGAATCCACGTTGGTCCAGTCCATTCTTTGTAGCAGATCGTTCAATGAAACCCAACACCGAACTAAATTCCACAAGTCCTGTTGCCCAACTCCCGCAGACGCGCGAAGAGGGATCTAGCAAGCGCCGGACCACATCCTCCTACACGCAGAGAAGAGATGGCACTAGATCCAAACGGGACTTTTTCGGGAACTTTGCCTTTACGTCCCCTAGGCCGTCATATTCTCCAAGAAACCGCTTTCCTCGCCTGGTGCAGAGTCGATATGATCCGTCTGTACCTGAACCCGAAGTAAACAGTCGTATTCCGCAAGCGCTTCCATCTGGTCGTGGTCTCAACGGGAAGAACAATCAGACTATCGAACAGCGTCTGAAAGTGCCTCGCGGTATCCCAACAATTGCAGGCGCCGTCACTTCAACGCGCCCAGCAGTGATTCAGCTAGAGGACAGGGCTGTTATTGCGCCGTCACTTGGACCCCTGAGTGTCCCTCCGCGTTGGCAGGAAAAAGTCCGGTACATCCAGGACTGGATACGCGATACGCATCAGGCTGCTAATAATTGTTCTGATGAGGCAAACCATCCCTCTCCCTCTCCACCGCGTGCGAGTATGCGCCACGAGCCTCTTTGCTCATCTCCTTTGGCGATATGCATCCCAGGCGCTCAGCCCCCGATGCACTCTGAGAACTACGTCGTTTGGATGTGCCGGGATCACCGAAGCAATCAGATCCTTTTAATTCTTCATGGACATTGCTTCCTCGCTGCCTTTCAACGCAAAGCCCAATCTGTACATGGTCCTCAAGCAGAGGAGTGGGTTCTAACGTCATTTATGCAGAAGTCGCGACTAACTAGCCTAGTTTGAACATGTTAGGTCGATTCGTCGCCGCCTGACATTGGAATATACCAAGCAAACGGTCGAACGACGACGGGCAGAGTTGGAACTTCAGGTAGCAAAGGTTCATTTATCTAGTGCCGAGACGAGACGGAGAGGTACCCGAAAGACTTTGAAACTGTTGGAGCGAGGCGAGTTTGGAATCGATTACGAGAAGAAGTGAAGAGAGCAAGTGCTGCACCCATGACTATCATCTATCACTATCGTCATTTCTTTCTTGGAACACGCAACAATACGAGATTCCAGATCCGATTGGTTTTACCTTCTGCACATCTCTCGATCGAACGACTGCACGAGATTAAACACTGGTTGTTGCAGCACTACCTCCCGGCTTTGACTACTCCACGATAACGGCCATCTGTAACTACATACAATCTCGTCAAGCCGAAGTACTTGTTACCACACGGTGTGCGGTCGAGGCTGAGGCTCAACGCGACTGACAGCCAGGTATTCTTCTGCTGTTTCTACCACATCCTCAATATCGCCCTTCGGCTCGGTTCTCCCGCCTTGATCTCTTTCCCGCCCTGAGCTTCATCAGCTTCACGTAGACCTAAAAGTGAAAACTTCCGCAACGTGTTCTCCTTGTCGATCCTCTCGTCCTGTCTCATAAACGGTCCAGTTGGCCAAACCACTTCTTCCCGTTAAGCCCATTCTTGCCATCTGAGGTCTTTCCACAACTCGGCCGCAGAGACAACTACAGTTTCATGGAGCGATTTCATTTGCCCCATCATCATCCCGCTTGCGGTAAAGAAACCCGGGGCTAACTTCTATGTTTTGCTCCGGTCCTTGCTGAATCGTTGATCTAAGTGCACTGAGTTTCAGTCATTACTTGGGCAGATGAAGAAAAGTAAGTCCCAATCTCGTATTGTTTGACAAGCGTACAGACAACGTATAGTCTACTCATTCGGTCATCTCCTGCATGAGATACGTAACGATGGTATGTGGCACACATGCCTTTTCTTTGTGTGCCTGCCACAGCGCCAATGCGCCAAAATCAAATGCAAGGGAATCGACTGGAACAAGGATGAACTTTTCACGCATTCTTTTGACCGCAGTTGCAAAATCCGTCGGCTTTACCATCAAAGGGAATCCCGACCCATTTTGCTGGTCACAAGCCTGTGCCAAAATATTCACCCACTGTTTTCGGCAGTTTCTACCTAGTCCGAAATAGCCGCTTTACCAGGAGTGAGCTAGCTGTATCGCGCTTCGACGAATATCAAGGTCATTTGATCATCAGGTGTTCATACATTGTTTCTATTCAATTGTATACCTTCTAGTCCCGCGAAAGCAGCGATGCTGCCAATTAACGCGATCAAAATGGCATGACCGGCCTTGACAGAGAATTGAACGGTGCCTTTAGCCGTCCCTCTATAATAGCGCCAAGTTGCGAGTGGATAAATGTTACGCATCAGGCTAATAATTGTTCTGATGCGTCAATCATCAGCTTCCCTGCCCACCTTTGCGGTTGAGTTTCTTTGGCGACATGTCGCCCCATGACGCGCTTCAAGTTTTTCTATTCCAGGGGCATCGTGAATCAGCCTTGCATACAATTTTCCTCGCCAAGCCCTAGCACAGTGTCGGCTTAAGTGCTCCAAGATCAGAACTGAGTCGTCGGGACTTCGGCCCGTAAACGAGAGGCTTGAGGAATCAGAGCGAAGCGAGTTTGGTATCGATTACTTACGAGAAGAGATGAGGAGGGAGGGCGTCTCCGGTATGGGTGATGCCACATGAATGATTCTCCGTCGTTCTTCTATCCTTCCTTACCACAGCGGTTTCTTTATTGATGATCGTAGCGCTGTTCTCCTGACTCCCGCGGCCGTCCCAAGGTAACGGATTAAAGTACCATTCTGCTCGATCTAGTTTGGTTCCAGGGTATCGGTGTGCTGTTGAGAATAGGGTGGCCGGGATAGGCCAGTCTCACCCGGACGTCTTGCGGCAACCCTATCGTTCCAATTCATGCGACCTGCCATGCAACTTCCGCCTCATCGCCTCTTCGAAGACATTTTCCGTCTGTTTAACCGCAAGCTCATTAAAGAGGAAGGCGTCCATCAGACTGCGACCATTCATTTCTGCATCCGTTGCCTCCGTTTTTCGGTGAACCTACTGTCTGAAAGTTTACATCAAAGTTCGATCCTAGACTTCCTTTCGGGCGTTTAGCCGATGTCCTGCCTTGCTGTTGCTTATCTCTTCAGGTACGTGCTCTTCTCCTAAAAGTGTGCAGCAGTTCTAGAGTACTGATCATGAGGAGCCTACAATGATATACTTACTCTGTACCTTATGTCTAATTGAAAGGCTCCGCATACTGTCCCTTAGCGCGCGCCGCTGTCAGGATGTGAAATATACCACTATCCACCTACCCCTTATGCTTAGCAAAAGTCTCGTCCGTATGCACGAAACTCGTCTGAGATGCCCCAAATAGTTTCAATAGTTGAGGCAGGATGTGCATGTGTGATGATGATGATGATGATGAAATCAACGGATATTGTCGCACAAAAGTTTGACCGACCATAAGGCCAGAAAGTTCTAACCGTGGACACCGTACCGGTGCCATCTTTAGAGGCGACACCTTTTCGCGCATGTTGATTTGAATCAGCGGCATATGATAATACGTATCAGAACGCAACGCGTAGCAGTCGTGAAACCCGGCGCCTGAATCTAGGGCGTACGCGTTTCAAAAATTAACAGCTCGACATTGTCAACATTCATGATCGTCATACGCCGGACTGCTGTTTCATTTCATCAGTAAATGAATTCGAACTGTACCGGAATGCGCAGTAGTATGTCTTTAGCGACTGTCGCACCGTATACATTCAAAAAAGAACCAGCATTGGGGCGATGCTGGTGATTTCTACATCCATATGCCAACTACACATGCCTTCGCTGCTTCGCGGCCTAAAATCCCTTCTCGGCCAGCCATTGTGCTATTTGGTTTTTAGAAACGAGGCCGTGTGCCCTGATGACGAGATGGCGATTGCGGGCTATGGAAACTTTTGCGGAAGGATCATTGTTCAACAGGGATGTTGTTATGTCGTTTGCTAAGGCCTTGATTGCGTTACTTTTTGTTGTGTAAAGAAAAGAAAGAAAAAAAGTCATACAGAAATGTTGCCGTCGACGTTTCTAATTAAGACAAGATGACGAGTTCCCCCGTTTCTGATATCGGAGTATACGGGGAGGGAACCACGGGAGTTGCGGGCGATGTGGTATAGCAGTGATGCTGTTGACTTGCACGACGGTAGCATCGCGAGAAAGAGGTGAAAGGCGTGTGACATGTGACGTAACGTGGAAGTGAATCAAATGACAGTGTCCGGAAATAGCTGCGCCCAAGATGCCATTGAAATTACATCCATGGCAGATCTCCGAAACCAAGCCATCCCAGGCGCTCCTCCCTATAAAGGCCGTGTGTCGCCACCCGTTTTCCATTCTTTCCCCCCAACATGAACGTCAACCTCAACATGAACATGATGTGCTGGTCGCAACAACGTACGTCCCTCCTCGCTGTCGACGACAACGGCAACCGCTCACCGTCTGCAGCTTCCACGGTATATGTCATCTGCACGGCGCCCCTCATCGCGCCCAAGCCTCTGCCATACCATTCACCGACCTTTCTGCAGTTCAAATCGCTGCCTGACCTCGACCAAGACCTCTCGCATCCCCCGTACACGTATCGTCCCAAAGAACCAGTCTCTGTCATGCGGCGAGCAAAGGACAAGACTCGACAGAATCCATATCCGCAGCCAGGCAGCAGGCCACGGCTTGCCCACGCAAAGCAAACATAGGACCAGGCACTAGGGGCCGGGTCGGTGTTGCATATTTTTATTAGTTTCTGTAAGGACTTGGCCCTGCAAGCTCGATCGGATGTCTAACCCTTCCCCCTAGTTTCCTGGACTTTCGGTCTTCATGCATCAACATCAATCACATGTACCATAGCCATCCATCCATCGCTTGCTCGCATACTTACATCCATCTACCTTTTACCATCAATCAAGCCATCTTACTCGTACCACTAATTTCCCAAGAACCGACGTGTCAGCCGGGTAACTAGTTCCCGTGTCACGCCTTTCGCCCACTAGTATTCGCCTATACGAAAATCCGCCGCTGTAGTCCTGCGTGATGCCATGCCAATAATAGGCTCCAGGCTTTCCGTCCACACGCAATCCCGAATGAAACCGCAGTTTGACATGCATACACCATTGTGTGGTTGTCTTGTACAGCACGCAGTACCTTTGAATACTCATTTGTTCAGCCGCATTGGCACAAAGGCCGAACGCGACCGAGCAACAGTAAGATCACCATTTATTTGATCTTGCAGATGCTAGGCACCCGCTATCCCTCAGACCCGACTTATATACACTGCACTCTCAATAGAGTAGTCACCAGATCTTGGTCCGCATAGTAAGCTTGATCAGAGTCGCTTGCGGACAACTGGATCACTTTCCAATGTTCGCGGATCGCATTGCACCCTATATAAGCTGATACGCTTAGTGAGATAACCGGGTCATGCTGTGGGAGGGACAATGAGAGTTCCTCAATGAAATGAACCTATACATTTCCCGGGCCGGGGCTTCTAATATAGGGGGGAGGATGGCGCTTTCTTAGACTTGTCGGGAAAGTTGGATCATAATGTACGATGACCGCGTCGGTGCATTTGTCATCAACGTCGGCCCGACTCAATAGCGTTTGAAACGTTGTAGAGCGGCGGTAACCTCACGGTGATGCTGCTCCTTACTCAGTTCCCCTGTTTTCTCAGAGTGCCTGTGGCGATTCACATGGAGTATTATGCCCTAGCCCCAGCGATGGCTGTTCCGTGTCACCTTAATAATTCTGACCGTTATCTTACTGCTGCGTCAAAAAATGTAACTTCAGATGTTTCGACCCACACCGTTCACAAGTCTCCGATAGTAATAACTATTTACAGTTCACCATTCTACATTGCTTACCCTAAGAATAAATAGCGAGCGTCCGACATGCCCGCCAAGCCCGCATCTTTTATGTTACTTCCGAATCGATTCCTTTCAACGGCCCCCTATGCCCAATATCTTACCAACCTCGGTCAGCAAGTCGGCCGCCTTTAAGGTTCGAGTCACTATACACAGCAGTTAGTGATTGGTCAAGGGCATAACATGGAACACGGAATGGAAAAAAAAATCATCAAACATCAAAGACCAACAGGATATTAACAAGTATCACGGAAACGCCGAATCAATGAAAGACAGCAGCTCCAGCGAAGAAACAGCATTGAACAAGATCAAACATCATGGCACCCAGTAGGAAGAAACAAGGCAGCACATGTAATGGACGTGAATCGGATACAGGTGGGAACAAGACAGACGAGCGGCCAAGAGAAGACTCACATCGTCAACCCAACCATAGCTTCGCCCAGATCTGCCGAAACATCGGCCAGGATCTTGGGGTTGTTGTAATGCGTCACCTACACATCCGTCGTAAGGACAACGTGCCATTAACACAAGGCCGAACACTTACCGCCTGGACAATAGCACGAGCCCGCTTGGCAGCGTCTCCGGACTATGAATGAGAATCAGCATCAGAACACATGATGGTGATGAATATGAAGTCGAGATGACCGCGGGCGACAATGATCAAAACTATGGGTAAGGCGGGGAAGTGTACCTTAAATATACCTGAACCTACGAACACTGTTGATGGGAATAACGCATCATGATCAGGATCTGCATGATGCAATGCAGGAGCTCACCTCCATCACATCCCAGTTGCATCATTAGGGCTGCATCGGCTGATAGGACAACAAATGATTGTTAAATGTGGGCTGTACCCAGAAAATTGAAAACTGTCATACCGGGCGTTGCAATACCTCCAGCGGCAAAGTTCACCACGGGGAGTCGTTTTAAGCGAGAGGTTTCCTTAAGGAGGTGAAACGGCGCCCTGATCTCTCTCGCGTACGCATATAACTCGTCCTCTGACATGGACGAAACCTTGCGGATTTCAGACATGATGGTGCGCGAGTGCCGGACGCTGTAGGTGGTAATTAAAGGACGATACCGGTGCTTTGGAGAGGTTGCACGCACGCCTCGACAACATTTCCTGTTCCGGCCTCGCCCTTCGTCCGGATAAATGCAGCACCTTCTGCTATCCGTCTCAAAGCTTCCCCAAGGTTCCGAGCCCCACATACAAAAGGCACCTTGAAGTTATGCTTGTTGATGTGGTTCTCCTCATCGGCAGGCGTGAGTACTTCCGATTCGTCAATATAATCGACGCCAATGCTTTGGAGAATCTGTGCCTCGACAAAGTGCCCGATCCGAACTTTTGCCATGACGGGTATCGTAACAGCTGCTTGGATGGATTTGATCATCGCCGGATCGCTCTAAGCTCTACTTAGAAGGCGCGAAGAATACTGGGGGAGAACATACCATCCTGGCGACACCTCCGTTTGCACGAATATCGGCCGGGACACGCTCAAGTGCCATGACGGCACATGCGCCAGCTTCCTCTGCGATACGCGCCTGCTCTGCATTCACGACGTCCATGATAACGCCGCCCTTGAGCATCTGCGCCAAACCAGACTTGACCTAGACAGGCTCGTCACTCTGACACCAAGATCCGGCTCGTATATACGACTTACACCGAACGTCCCAAGACTACTTGTTCCACCGCCCGTAGATCTCGCTGGGGCGATAGAAGGAGCACCGAGAGTTCCAGCACCGTGGGGTTGCGTGGTGGGCGAGCCAGAACGGACGAGAGTAGCCATTGTCGTGGTATGAGTGAAAGCAAGGATGACTCGAAAAAAAAACGCAATAACGGAAATCCGATCCGCTTCTCCTTCCTGATCTCATCGGCCCGGCATCTCCGGCCGAAATGAACCGATGACGTAACAAACGCCTAATCCTCTACGACGACGACGATGGGTCTGTTCAGCTTCTTTCAGGGCAGCAGCGAAAACGCGGGCAAAAAAATTGAAGAGAAAGACCCGCTGCAGACTTTGAAATCTTTCATCGGGGTATGTTCTATGTGCCGCCAATAACGTAGACTGAATTCACGTCCAGACGAGCCCGGCGTCGCAATACACGTTTGATTCAGAGCGGGATTCACCACGGTCCACCATTTGTCGTCCTTCTGACTCTGCTGATGGCAAAGAGTGTATAACAATAGAGATGAATTCCAAGAAGCTATTTGCCACGATGCAGGTGAGTATGACTTTCAATTTGTTGTCTGACACGAATTCCGACATCATTTCAGTCTTTAGGCTTCTTCTGTGCGCTGCCCGTAGATCCTACGCAGACATATATGGAATGTACGCCGCTACCCAAATCGTGATTTCGGCAAGAAACCTTCGAAATTGTGTTCTCCGTAATGGCACAACAGTGGAGGGGTTGGAGGAGAACATGTAATTCAATGCTTCCTACTCCCTTCGAGTCACAGAGAGAGAAGGAACGAGGCATAAATGTATATCCTTTGGAACATGTCTATGACCTTCTTTACTGGACAATAAACGAGATCTAGTGTGATTACGGATGATGTGAGTGGAACTGTTGTGAAGTCAATTGATCTTGTAAGATATCATCTGATTTCGTATGATCACGATGGATCCACCCAGAATCACTCTGTGTCACACATAATCACATCTCTAAAAATACACGCTTTAGGTAATGATCACAACATAATCACAACACAATCCACCACCACTCACGCATCTATTGTCCTAAATCATCCTCTCTCACACATGAATCCTTCTGCCAACGTTGGCAAAATGATAGTAAATGATGGCCTTCTGCGATATATTATTAGATATGCCTTTCACTGGTTCTTATTGGATTAAAGAGTAAACTTAGATTCCAAGTCCGATGAATAAAGATGGCGGTAGTTAATCACATATGCACGGGCCACCGGCCACGAGCGACGTAACGACCAAACAGTACGCAGGGCGGGAACAACTGGAACGAAACGCAAGGGACAAGAAACCACATCGCACCTTTGGAAAACAGTACGGTGGCAGGAGCAATCCTCGTAGCCACAACGAAGACCAAATCAATACTTTGCTGTTTGACAGGATGGAAAATAAAACTATGGTGGAGAATATTCGATGATCTCAGTGCATAGGTTGGAAACCGAGGTTCTTTTGGTTCGACTTGGCTAAAATTCCAATGAGACAGAGTAGTTTACAAAAATGAAGGGAATGACGAGCCATTAGCGGCATCTTTATAGACCATGAAAGGGTTTCCGGTCTCAACCTGCCTGTCTAGAATCGCATCTACAACTTCTGTGCTGGAACTGATCTGGGCGCAAGACCTTCTTTCTCATGCCTCTCACGGTATAGCTTCTTGAACTCGTCGCCGTAGACAGTTAGACTTCAGACAGCCCAGGAGCCTCGTTGGGGCAGAAAAACAACCATTCAGCATTGGCCTCGACCCGCTTCATGCTACCAAATACTCAGTATACAGATGGTCAAAGTCGGCTTCATCACTTACAAATGAATTGAAATGATCAACCCCACTCGCCATCGCATTTGCTCACAGACACGCAAAATGTGTACAAGGAGGTTATGAAGTACATTTCATTCCTTGTTTTAGCCCTAGAACCTTATTTGATTCTGATAGACTTTTCTTCAAATTGGTGCGCCTCAAAATCGAGAAATCCGAACACGACGAGAAATATCACGCTTCAAACGCAGCTCGAAGTTCGCAGCCCTATGCCATGGGACAGGAAGCTGCTGGAACACACTGGAATCAAAGCCCAAAAGGAATTGGATACAATTCGCGGCATTAACCAGAACATCGACATTACTACAAAGAAGCTCCTCAGCCTTCTGCCAGAGGTTTCTACCCCAAAAACATCTCTGGATGAAATGGAAGAAAAGATCGAACAAATCATGAAATATACAGAGGGCATTGAATTTTGGATGAAGCGACTGGCCGAAGCGCAGAACGAGGCTGAAAGACGTACTGCAGAAGCGGTCGCAGAGAACTATCCGGACTATCCAATCCATATCACGCCGCATTGGAAGCCCAAAGAATGGCCGGAGAATCCTACCATGGACTACTTCCAGAGACGCATTGCCGGGTTGCAGGATCAAGTCAATGACCTTTCTGATGAAGTGGAGGGCCATCGCGGGGGCGTGGCAGGTCCGAGCCCTGTGTGGGACATCCTAAAAGTAAGGTCTCGGGATTACGCCATCAAGTTGAGACTCTGCTCAGAGGTGTGTTCTATGGTGATAAGGTGGCCACGCCTACAGAGCAATCACGAAAGCTCATCGAGTTTAGATACAAGCGGTAAAATGCTGACCACGTTGAAAGACGGCCTCCATGAGTTGTGTACATTGTATGCAGGGCTAGAAATGGGGAAGCTGGCAAGTGTTCGACGAGCCACACAGTTGAGCAAACAGGTTGAACACCGGGGGGAAATGCAGTAAGGACATCTGTGAATTCGTAAGTAATACAGTAGGCATGTTAGAATAGAATCTACAAAGGCAGATATTTAAATATACTGGACAGATGTTGCGGAAAGATCAGAGGGAAAACGACCAGAAATAGTACATTTTCGCACCGCAGACAAAGAGGCCCCCGACACCGATGTCATTCATCGCACTTTCCAAGAGTTCGCCAGCGTCTGCAGCTGCTTCCAGGCATGACACCGTCTTTAATTTGGTGTGCCGCTTGAGCCTCAACCAACTCGTGACAACGCTGTCAATCGAGAGTGTCGTCGTCCCCCTGGCAAGTATTGGCGGCAAGTACAGTTTAAAGAGTAAATGTACACCCGTCACAAGCGGGCCCCAGAGCATGATAAATGCATGCCCGCATAGGATTGTGTTGTATCACTGCCGAGAGGTCACGACAACATCAAAAAAGATCAGAGCGCATTCGCCGCCTCGATGGTCACCGACAATCCAGAAGACAAAGTGATTCCCATGGTACCTGCAACGAGAACTCATTGATACAGTCTCAGGACTGCACGAAGATCAGCCCCGCAAAGAAGTAGAAATGCATGTACACTTGTATACAAAGGACCCAGAATGGCCGTTTCACCTGATCTTAGTATGTTTCAACGTAAATCTCCTGGTTGCATGGACTGCTCGGAACTGCAGTGAAACACACATGAGTATGACCCAAGAAGGAAAAGTAATACCCCACTTGCCGTAATACACCTGTTGAGCCTCAATACCGCGGTTCTGGAGTAAGATATCCAGCGTAAACTCGGACCGGGAGATAGCTCGCACTCGTAGTTGGTCTCTTGTTATTCAGGATAAATCAATTAACTAGCAATAAAGCGCCATGGGCCAACAACTCGGTAGCCGCTGCTGAAATGTCGAGTGACTCGAATTAATAGCCGGTTGCCGCTGAAATTCCCATACGGATGTACCTTTTGCGAGGGCCTTTAAAATCTCATGCTTCGGCTAGACCAATTTAGAGCCTTGCAACGACAGTCTACAGTCAGGGTGTCCCTTGACGAGCATGGATCGGTCGAAATGTCAAGAGAGTAAGCCACGATGAAATTACATTGTGTAAAGTACAACACAAGTATAGGATTCTTGTACAAAGACGGACATGGGGGGAGCCAAAGATGCACTGCGTAGAAACGGATTTTGTGAGACCTTGAGCATCTGGCGTACTTATATGAGACGTACCAATAGTTGAACGAGAAAATAACCCGAAAATAACCGCTGAAAACACGATTGGCATTTAACGTTTAACGTTTAGGTGCCAGAAAGATAGGCGACATGAGACAAAAGTCAGCGCCAAGCAGGGGACTGTTGAAGATGATGGTGTAGCGAAAGGCAAAGTCAAGGGAGGCTTTCGAGCAGTGAACGATACCTTGCTTGTACCGGAAACACCTCTTATAAGTGTCTGAAGCACCATGAATGTATGAACCTTGTAAGAGGAATATAAGTGACGTACCCGAGTCTTCGCCCGACTTTTCGCGCACGGCCGCCTTTATTTTCTCAATGTTAGCCTACATCTCTTGAAGAGGCCATTTGTCCTCAAGCCAGAAGTGCTCGTTGCATTCGGCCGTTGCGGGCTCTTGCTCGACAGTGGCCACTGAGATTTGTCGTCTTGAGGTCGAGGTGGGCATCTGCTTGCTTGATAGACTCTTCTCATTCAATGTTTGCTGTGGTTTTGTGCGATGAAGACGGTTGCAGTTATAGTTGTATTTCAAACCCCGACACCAGACTCAGCAATTTGACCGAAATTTTGGCAACCATCCCAGAGCAAGGTGACGACGTCCTCCTGCGGTATGGTGGCTGTTGGAATATACATGCTCTATAATAGAAACCCAAAAGAATGTGCCAGGCAAAAAAAAACAGAAGGGCAACAATGCTACAAAGAGCGTGCTGGATGCCGAGGGCGGAGCCGAGTTACCAACGTAAGGACGATGACGAAGTGCCGGCAACGACCGACTTAACCAAAATGCACCGCCACCGACTACCCCACCAAAAACCGCATAAAACCGAGCCTGTATACACAGGACGGAACTTTCTGGATCATTGACTTACTTGGCTTTGTGGGAGCAACACTATCGTTCCGAGTCCTACTGTAGGTAACGAGGAGATTATATCGTGAATGATCCTATTCAAAAGTTTGGGAACTATTTACTGATTTTATTCACCGGGTACTTCATATTACCGGTTGCTTTCCGCCTCGTCTGAGTTCTTGTCTTCGTTCCATCCATTGCCCCCAATGTCGGGAAAATGTATGTTTCATTTTACATTCTTCTCTAATAATTATAAATACATTTCTTTAGATATTTTTAATCTATCCAGGTCCTGAGGCTCCCAGAGCCCATGATAGCATCAACAGCTCTCCCTACCCACCGCGCAAGCCCTTGATTAAGGCTGCACATTCTGCAAGCGACATGGGACACGCCTATAATACCCTCTCCCTAAGACCGAGCCTTGTCCCCGCCGTCGACGGCAGTACATCCAACCCGCTGCCATTTACGCAGGCTCTCGCACAGATCAGCCAATCGCAATGCAATTTCAGCAGCGTCTTTGCGTTCGCTGATAAGTAGGGTGGAGCGGGAACCGGACCAATTGAATATCCTTGTAGAGAGTGCCGATGTTGTGACTTGGGACTACGAACAAGTGGAAGGTTGGGAAAAACCTCGAAGCCCCACCTGGGTTTCTTTCGATGGTCGAGGGGCCGATCTGAATGGTGAGTTTTATTCCACAAATCATTCCGTTATGCTCATAGTACTATTACAGGGAGATCAAAGCCACGCATCGAAATACCCCTTCCCAACTGTATGCGCTGAGAATCAGGCTCGATGCGACCCCGATACCCCCCTGCGACCCATCCCGCAACCCTCACATGTGCATCAGCATAAATCGCTGTTGGGTGCTCAATCTGGAGACATCAATAACCTAGAACCCACTGAGAGGTTCAATATCGGCTGCCATCACGCAGGACAACGGTCGAAAGGAGCTCGTCGACAAAGTTCTCGATGACCTAGACCCGTTCTCGATAATCTCCACCTAACGGATGGGAGGTCATTTAGTGGCTTTTGGATATGGTGCCTATGACGTTGGAGGAGCTGGCGATGTTTACTCATGTGCTGCCGTATAGTGAGTTGCAGGCTTACTTGGCGCCATTCATACTTACGGGCTGGTTCATTTAGCGGCGCGACATATTGATATGAGCAAACTCGCGAACTTCTCAGGCCTCTGCACCTATAAGTGTGGATGAATTACCCTCCCTCCTCGACGCCCAAGTCAGACAAATACTTTTCATGACTTGTCAACGTGTTCGCCACCATGCCGGAGTGCGCGCAAGACGTGTATCATTCACATCCGTCATCAATAAATGCACTTTAAGATGTTTTTGACGAATCCTGAGGCCCCCAAAGCCCTGAATAGCATCAGTAGCTGCCCCACTAGTCGCGTAAGCCTTCGAATGAGGCTGCAAATCCCACAAATGAGGTACAACTCTACTGCAACTCACCCAATACACCCGTTTTCGCCAACCGCTCCTGCAAACACGCTCACCACAGCCCGCCTGCCAACCCCATAATCAGCTGCATGCAAATTGGTCTTGATCGGAATGAACCGCAGTACTACATGCACTTAACGACACCGAAAACACAAGGTAGTCGCGAATCAGACGCCATCTGGTAGTGTGGGGCTGAGTGCACGCCCAGAAAGCTAGCCAGACGCTTGACGATAATGACGACAGTGACGGGGGCATGCGTGTAGGACAGGGAGGTTCGTTTAGGAGGGAATAGGATATGTGAGCGCAGTACCAAGTTATGGGAGGAGTAAGAAAGGCTGATGGGGCGAGGAGGGGTCGTAGAGAGCGAGTGGGAGGGCCAGGAAAAGATCGGAACACGGGTAACGACGACGACGACATTATTTCGGACATGCATCCTACACCCCAGCACATGGCGGAGATATCAACGCCGATGACACCATCGCCACCGACGCCCTTGCCGTCCAACGTGCTCCAATCAGTCGTTTGATCAGTCATCTTGCGCACCAGTCACAAGAGTCGTCTTGTTCGTTTTATTCTGATTTTTTCGACACGGCTCCCAAGCCTACCTTGACTTATACATACGGCAGCCTTGAATATAATCATCAAAGATATATTCTCGGTCTGTACTCGAGCAAACGGCGCGCGCTTTGAATATCAGTCCCCGAGTCGATGTTCTGGCACTGTCAGCGTTCGGAATTGCGCTAGGAGAGTATCAGAAGAGCAATGATTCTGTACGTTGTCAAGACAGTCTTAGTCTATTCTTTCCTCATAGACATCGAAGGTTTTAGGTGTCGTTCTCTCGGGATGCACATTACTCGTTGACGGAGTGGAAAACATGTTAGGCATGTCTCTTGTTTCTATGTGAAACCTCTTCGGTGATCTCTGTATCCATCAGCTCCCTGTATCATTACTGTACCCGTCCGTGTTCGTGCTGAAGACGATCAAATCTTCGCCGATCCAAATTGACCTGTCATCTGTTGATGGAGTATCAGCATTTCCCTCTTCGTTTGATACAACGATGGCTTGGATCTGGCGAATAACATTTTGATACGCTGTTCAATTTCAATCGGGTGACCACATTCCTGTCCTCGTCCCATAATCTTTGGTCAGTACTCGAGAGTAAGGCATCCATCGATGTAAGCCACCCTCTGTTCGTTGTCTATGATCTGCGAACTCATCTCGATCATAGTATCCATTGGCTGTAGCGTTTGAAGCTAGCCCAAGCGATGACATTGCCGCTCTCCTCGCTGGTTACACGTTTAGCTCTGGCTTGAGCGCCTCCGTCGCTTCTCTGTTGAGCCGTATAGCCAATCTCGCTACCGATCCTAACCAAACTTTGGTGCCAACCATGTCATCACCGTCTACTAAAGCGTCAGCTAAATCCGCCTCGTATGACTCTACGACCTGGTCTTCTCAAGAAGTTCTAGTTCGGGACGTGGTTGCCGACCTTTGCAACGTAGATCCGACTCTCATCACCAAGGATCTTTCTTTCCTCCATCTCGGAGTCGATTCCATCATCAGCATTCGCCTTGCCCAGCAGTTAAGAGCTGAAGGCTTCGCCGTTCCTACATTCGCCATCATGTGTCATCCTTCAAGTTGTATAGGGGAACTTGTGAACTATGCCAACGAATCTTCTGCGGATATGTCTGTGTCCGCCTATGTTGTGAATGTCTTCAAAGAATTTCAAACGCACCTTCGTAGAGAATACGAACCTTCCGTTCGGCTGCTTGCTGAAGATGACATAATCACAGCTATATTTCCCGCGACGCCTTTGCAAACAGGGATGCTCACACAAACAGTCGCTTCGAGTGGTCGGCTGTACATGGGCGATCATGTGATTGTGCTACATCCGTCCGTCTCACAAACTGCTCAAAGCCTCTGGACTGATTATGCTGATATCGCATGCCTCGGCGTGAAGCACCCTTTGGCAGTTAATGTCGCTGTCACGGCCAATAAAGCGGTTGTGAACGTTCTAGGAAGTAGCGACCTTATGTATGTACCACGCATATCCCCGGCATTGGCCATCTGATGAACTAGCAGGGCCTCCAAACAAGTGAAACCACTAGTAGATCAGTTCGGTGCGGTGTTGACGGTTATGTTAGAAGCCTTGGACAGACCACTTTCGAACCTGAACCTTGACCTTAAGCAGAATCATCTCTCTGTGCTGAAGTCGATACCTATTCCGACTTTCTCAAGCTCGACTGGCTTTGAGCCTATCCAATGGCTTTCAAAGCGCGCTCTCACGTCTCCGGATGAAATTGCTGTGTCTGTTTATAAAGCAAAGAAAGGCGCTCACTCCACTTGGACTTTCAGGGAAATCGACGAGGTTAGCCGAAAAATGTAGATCGTGAATTGCATTAACTGTGTCCTAGGCCTCTAATCGTGTCGCTCACTGGATTTGCTGGGGAACCACATGTCCTGATGTCATTGCATTGTGTATGCCCCAGTGTCATGCAAGGTTCGTTTATCAGTTCGGGTGCGTTCTCATTTTTGCTTCAAGAAGATGTCATTGACGATCAAGTGGCCAGGATACTTTGAAGTTTGGTTGTGTAAGTGATTGTTCTGTCACTTTAAACACGTTGGCCCTTGAGCTGTGCAACAGATTTATCTTCCGATTGGATATGAGATTCCCGTCTTTCGCAAGAGGTTATTATTCCGCGCCGGAGGTGCTTCTCTAGTTTTCGCTGTGACAAGTTGTGATCGTTTCTGTTGAACCTGCGAAAATTGCAGATATCCACGACGCGCAACACGTGCAGCAACTTTTCCGCTACCCTGGATCCACACCAGCCTATCCGGTCCCCGAAGTTGCTTGCAGTGAGTCCATGTACGATGGTTGTCGATGAGTCATAACCTCTATATTAACTTTCTATCATGGTAATGACACCTCAGCACCTCTCGCCCTTGTTTTGTTTCCTCGAGTAGCTTGGTTGCTTCCATCGAGGTGTTTGTCTACTTACTCCATCGACACCACTCGCTCAACGACGCAGGAGAGTGCCTAAGCTGGCTACCGCTATGTAAAGAGGCGATATTTTAATTAATTTTATACCTGCTAACATCTGAGTCAGCGTGCGACGGTCACCTCCTGAGGTCTTATTACCACTACGTACAGGAATGGCCATAGCAAGTGTTCCGTGCGGTCTTTTACAGGACGATTGTCCAACGGTCCTTAATAACACCGGTGTCACCCATGCGATGTAGGTAGATAGTGTTATGGCGGTGCCTAAGCATATGCACTTTAGTAGTTTACTCCCCTCTTGGCTAGAATGGAAACGTGTACGACCCTGCGATGTACCAAGACTACAGTGCGCGATCTTGACTGGTTAGTTCGCCGGTCATTCTATGCGTGTTTATTTTCATTTTCTGCATTACAAGGCTACTCTCTCACCCTCTTCTTTGGATGAATGGACTGGACTATGACGACGTCCGAACACCCGTCATCGTTTTTCATCTCTCGTTCGGCATACGTAGGATACCAATGGTATTAGGTGAGCTGATAAATCATCGATCACCACATTGTTTACTAACGTCTGAAATTTAGATGCCGCTTCGTCAGTTTTCAAAAGCCCAAAGTTCTTGACGTCGGCCTGCGGCAAACAGACTATGCTGAGGAATTTACGCCACAATGATAGCTTCAGCAGGTCGTGGGGGTTCGTTTGCTCATAAGTATGTTTACTTTTCTCTGTTCTGTGGCTCCACATTTACCTTGCCTTCTAGTTGACGTCTAACTGTCCGTATGAATGCGTGGCCAGCTTTCGATGATCGTCGGTTTCTTGGCGAGAAGATGTAGATTTTTTCTGTACGCGGATACCAGGCCGTTGGTCATCAAGCTCAAGCTGGTTTCTTTGCCGCTATTTGAATCACTTTCTTATTTCTTTCGTGCAGTCTTGCTACCGTCGTCATCTCACTAAGTGTTGATCTGTTCTCTTGGAAAATACCAACGAGGTAAGCTTTTTCTATCTCGGCATTCTGAATCTTCGCTAACAAAATTTCCTGCAGACTGAGAATCTCACGGCCCGGCTCGGCTCGGCGTAAAGCTTGGATCGGTTTGAATGTGTGTATTCTAACTTGTGATGCTATCTAACTTGTGGTGCTAACGAGGTGGTTCAGTTATGTGCAACGTGGTGCATATTCATTTCCTTCTTTCCTTTCGCCTTCGTACTTACCATTACAAGCTGGTGAGATGATTGTGTCGCCCCTCTTATTCACCGTCCTTTGGCTCTCCCTCTCTATCGGTAGAATTTGCTGCTGCAAGACCTGTTTGGCGTCAGGCTGGGTATGTGCTAGCTTCCGCTTCCCAAAAATTCCTGCCAATCTTCACCGGGTTCAGATTCCATGGGCCGGTAAAGGTCGAGTCGACTCGCACAGGTCCGTTTATTGGCCGTGCTCGTTGCAATCTCATGTGCCAACTGTCACGTAAGGAATGGTGTTTGTACACTCGGCATGAGCCAATGCCTCGGACATCCCTGTGAAGATCTGTACGTTCAGTATTCAGTCTTAGAAGCATGCGAGCTCAAGCGCTTGTCGTCAACTTGACCAAAAAGTCAGGATCTTATTGTCTTCACATCCAAATGGCACGTGCTGTGAGCGTGTCCTGATTACCTCTTTCTTTAATCGTTGACTAATGTCGCAAGCTTTAATGCCTAGCATGGTCTTCCAGGTGTCCGAGACGCCAAGATGTTTTATTTGCTGTAAATCATCGTGCATCGCGTTTGATACCCGTCACCTAAGCTATGTGGAAGGTCCTTCGGGCTTGAATTCATCCCGTGAAACGGAAATGAAGAAACAGGTAAAGCAGTTGAATGAGTTGAAGGAGTTGCGGACTACCATGGTAATAGAGGAAAGACTCCTGTGAAGCGTTGAAATAATGCCGGTCCGTTGAACCACCTCGTCGTACTCCGAACCCGCTCCTCAAATCCTATCCACACAGCTATGTAGCGGTGGCAGCTGATGCTGACGCATTGCTGGCATGTATATCTTCATAGAAAATCAAGAGGGACGCGAACTTGCACAGAATTGCCAAATTAAAAACATTTGTTCAGAAGTGTCATCGAACCACCGACCTACTCAAAGCTACTACGCCAATACTCTGGATGCTTCGTTTGCTGTCTACGCTATCAAACCTATTATAGTCCCCTTTGTCACACCGCCAGTATTTTGCGCTCATCTTCGAACGATTGGTTCGGCCGCGGTAACGAGGTGAGTTCTTATCTTCCGCACCGTCTTCATTCACCTTATTGGTCACAGTTCAACGGGATCACTCACATTGTGACCTTCGCTATCGGGGCTCCTTTGCCCTCTCGTCTGGCTGCATTGCCATCCCCTGGCGATATATGGCATATTTCATTTGCGGCTGTTCCTACATACATCAGATACTTTCACACCAACATGAGCCAAGACCCTGTAACTAATGCAGTCGCCACCACACTCAACTACGACGACGACGCTCGCACCGCTGACGAACTCCCACACGTTCTGCAGCCGGCAGGGCCTGCCCGCCGGTAGACGACGACGATCGGGAGGATACTGGCGGAGATGGAGACACAGAACGTACGGAGGGACATATTAAGCGGTGGCGGGACAGGGCCATGGGCGATGGAGGTTGGTACTGGGTCGCGGAAAGGCGCGGGATTGAAGGTGCTACGGGAGGATAAGGTGATGGTGGGGGCTTCTCCCGACGTCCAACGACGACACCAGTCCGATTCAGACGTCGACTCTGTGTCTAATACCTTCCCCCACGACTGGTGCCATTGTCGAATATGCTGACCAACGAACGTCGTAGCGACGTCTCGGACGAGCCACATAAGTTAGAAAGTACTCTACAATGGTCTCTGTGTGGCCTCGTTCTCAATGTCGCCAAAATTATGTTGAGTTTGAAAGTATAGAAACGCAATGGAGTGGTAAGGCGGTAATGGGGAAATGTGAAACTGAAACTGCAGGTGTGTTTGTCCTCCTGTGGAATAGACATCAGTGGCTGAACAGACTTCTACCAGTGCGGGACACAAAGAAGATCAACATTGTTGTCGTTTCGTTAGATATGAATGATTCTACTAACTTGGACCCATCCGACTCCTTGCTGTCCGTGGGTATCTGTGCGGAACAAAACGTCGCCGCCTTCGTAAGTCTTACGAGTCTCCACCGCGTACGACGTTCATGGTCGCCGATGAGGTATTTCATGACATCTTGGCTACCGAGCCCTTCCAGCAGTTGTGGCGAAGATCTCTACGAATTACAGAGCACCCAAAACATTTCAAAATCGCATCCTCAGACCCGGTGAATCGTCGTTCGACGTCTATAAGTCCCCACGTACTTGTCGCGGGAGATCGCTGTTATATTCATATATCACCTTCTGGGTGGTCCCTTGTTCACCGTCATGGTTCCAGACTTTCTCTACAATACAGCTCTCTGATATCGTCCACTTGACTTCCGGATAGCGACAGGATAGCCATGTCACGGTGTGTAAGCCAATCACTTTTCTTTTGCAACAATTTGGATTCTGCATGGCCTAGTGTCTTGGTTCAATGACACGGGAACTAGTCCAGTAAGCGGTGACCAACTTCAAAAATGAACGAGGGGTTTCCTTACCGACGGTGCCTCAAACTGTAGTCGAGGACCTGAAGATCGAGATGGCCCATCGCCACCGCCGTAAGCAGCAAATTTACCATTATCATGATAATCCATTTCTGATTCTTGTAGGCTGTATCTCCTTCAACAACTTTCTTATCCTCCGATATATCTGCAACGCGCCACAGATTCCTAGTTATGTCGCCCTGTTCTCAGTAGGTGCGTCGTGTCCGCCTGCGTTGCTTGTCCGGCTCCATATGCTCCAAGAGTTGGCCAATATGTCCGTCGACCATCTGCACGAAGTTCCTTGTGGCAGATTTGACCGTTCCTTTCAGGGACCTCGACCGGCTATCAATACCTCGACCGGCTACTACTATCAATGTCCGACTGTTCCTATCTGGGACATCGACCGGCTTTCTATCTACCTTCAACTCCAGATCTTACCAGCGGTCTTGAAAGGGGAAGAAGATCTGTCTCTTGGCACTGATCCTGCCGTTGAATACTCTGTTCGTCGTTTCTTTGATACATGATGCATCCTTATTGCAAAGCCCAAGGAGCGTGAGGATCCGTCCAAGGCGGATCCAAATCGGTGTGACCTTGATTCTGTGAAGGAAGCATGACACTGATTTGGAAACCGCTGGCGAACTGTTTGGGAATGCCGGGAACCACACTTCCTGATGGTCTTCACTGTCAAGTCAGAAATATACATATCCTTCCTCTGGGTTCTAATTCGGTCTCGCCAGAAAACCGGATCGGACCCATAAGGCTCTTGAGGAACTCTCACAGGGTTCGGAAGTAGTGAGACATGCGCTCCAGAGGTTTAAAGATTTTGCTGACGTTGACGTTGATTCAGAGATTGGCTAAATATCCCGTGTTCGGCGAAGCCAATCACTCTACCTCCTGCAAAGTTACGCCATAAAAATAAACTCTTGAATGAAATCGAAAGAATCCGACCACAATTCTGTCTGAATCCGAATTGGATCCTTCTCGTTTGCAAGGTTCATCGAGGTAATCGCTCCGTGTCACTCCTAACGTAGCCCATCAAGGCCTCAAATAGTCAAATAGCTCGCTATGGGCCAGATTTCTAGCGTCTCTTTGACCCGCTCACAGACAGTCTGCAGGTGAGATGAAAATTCCGTCTATTATAAACCTTTGATGATGTCATATTCTTCTGGGTATCCAATGGACTCCGATGACCGTGATTTTCTGTGTTGAGGATTCGATGTTTCCTTGACCTTCATCTGTCGAAAGAGACGTTTTGAAAGTGCCTTCTCGTTTGCCTTTCACATTCATTTGCTTAGCCTGAAGGTCTGCACATACCGAATTCGCCACATTTTTGATGAAAAGGTTGTTCCAAGTGGACCGGAGGAATGAGTCCAAGGACAATCTCAACTCAACGTTCGTAAGGAAAACAGAAACAGAAAAGACCATACCGTAATTACAGTTCTTGCCCTTGCCCTTGCCATAGATCATTACATACAGACATTCTTGCTTCTTGACGTACGTCTGGTCTCCCCCGGCGCACCGCGTGTTAGCGTAAATAGATAGCGTGGTCATGATAAACTCTGACGACAAATAAAGTCACCTTCCTTCCTTCCTAGTACTATTGCCACTAACCTCACGGTTTACGTCGAATTTTCTACCATCCAGTATCTTTCTCCTATGTCATCCGCTGACGATTCTCTGAATGTTAAATGGCTCCGTGGAATCGGCAGACGTAAACATCGGCGGCAATTGAAAGGGACAAAGAAGGCGGTATGGCCTCCCGACCTGTTCGTATACGCGGTTGATCTAGTCAGCGTACTGATTTTGTATTACAGCGAGCTAGCACTTCTGGAAGGTGGGCCCCTTCTGTCATTCGCCTGCGCACACTAAACACTGATGACCGCATGAAGGCCTACGGAAATACACAAGTCGGGGTGGAAAAAATAAACATCCTTCCCCCTCATTGGGTGTCTGTAGGTACGACCGACGTTGTACCCTCCGTGGTGTTTTCATTTCCGACTACATATATGAAACAACGGGCAAACGTCGCACACGCGAACAGGTCAACGGTCGACTGCGGTATATGAGGGGCACCTACAGGTATCGAGAAAGTATGTCATTGTCGGTTTGTTTGTATTCAGTAAGGGAGCTGACAGTACTCTTCCCAGTTTATCGTCTCATAGACAACCCGGTCAATGATAATGAGGACTTTCAAACCAGGTCTTCCCATAGCGGAAGACCCGCCTTATCGTGGGCAGGAACTCATAGCCCGCACCCCCCTCTTCCACAGCTGAACGAGCTTGCTTATCGCGTTGTAGCTCAACCACATACCCCACAGTCACTGTCGTCTATACATGCCGCCTCTCTCTTATCACCCAGGCCCAATGGAGCTTCCGTATTGCTTGCAGGATCGGGACGTATCCTAACTATGGTGCTGCCGGACCCTGTTGCCAATTGTTGCACCGTTTCAGTGTTTTCGGCGATGTGGACGCTACCAGTACTTTCTGAAGTTGCTCCGATGTTTTATCTTGGCGCTGCGGAAGATCGTAAGGGATGCTTGTATCGCACATCCCTTTCCCTGATGCTCTGGCAGCTGATCTGCAGCACTTCAGGTATGCAGGATTGAATTCTTCCCGTTTACTTTCCATTCTCATATCACATTAGATCCGACAGAATATGTTGTAGTCCAGGATATTTTCCCTCAAACTGAATATTCCACTGATACCGTTAGTAAGATCTCGATAGCATACTACTTCACCGGCGCTTCCTCTCAAGAGGGCTATCTGCACTGCCAGCAGAGCACATATGTATGTGGTCCTCATCTAAATTTCAGGATAAATCTGTTTATCCCTCATAGTCCCAACCGGCTGTCACTGCTGAATCTCAATGGCTCATACCCAGTTCATCAGTGGCAATCCGCAAAAAGTTCGACCTTTAGGCAGACCATGTACAATAATAATTGTCTTTCATTACTGGCCAATCCTTCTTCAACGTTGTAACCCTGCACTTTCTATTTCCATGATTAGTTCTCGCTCATTTTCAGACTGTAGCTCAGGTTTCCATTTGTGATCCCAAATATCCATACTGATAGGACCATCGTTTCACTCTCCCAGCGTTTGTAATGGGTGGCAACTACGACCGCGATAGTGAACGATTGAAATAGTAGAAAAGTGATTGCCATGCGTGGCCTAAGTGAAGCGAAGACTGAGGCAACATGTGAATTGAAACGAAGTAGTAAATATGATCGGCTTATCCTCGTTGAGAAACTGAACTCGGTTGATAGTCGCTGGTGAAGAAGACGTGAGTACCTATTCTCCGTAGGTAAGTATCAGTCTGCGGTGCTACTGGCCGAAGCTTGTCCGGGAGCTAAGTATCTTGGTCACATGCCGTAATGGAAGAAGCTGAATTCACCGGCAGTTTGAAATTTGATCCATCCTGTCTCCTGTGATCGAAATGTGCATCGAGATGCCAGTCAACTCTAGTATTCAATTCTGATAAAATCAACTTCCTTCCTTGACGATTCTGGTGCTATGATACCATAACTGAATTGGATGTTTCTTAGTTCGTTAGTATCGAAGAGTTGTTTCTTCAAGAAATAAACGGTCTACTGGATGACCGTCCCAACAGTACCTTCCAGACCTCATGAGAACTCCTCTTGTGTAGATCATCCTGACCCGGAACCGGGGATTGGTTCTAACCTTTACGAGTTTCAGATTCACCACTTATTTATAGGCCTATCCTAATGAGGGATTCGCACCTGTTTTTGCAATACCCGGCGCTCACACGGTTCTATCTGGTAGACGGACCTTTCCAAGCAATGCATCTACCTGTAAGGAACATCTTTGCCTTTCTTTTCTGAAAGGTGACCACGGCGTCCGGTCTCGGGAATATAGGAGGAGGTACGGCTTCTAACCGAGGCTTGAATTTAACTCATGCCAATGTGCATCTTCTCCATTTATGTTTCTCTCTCCCTTCATGTTGTTTATGGTACAGGCTGCATGGGTCCTATAAATACGAACCTCAAGAGTGACACTTACAAGGAGGCATCGATTTTTTTCCCTACAGAATGATTCAATGGAAGTCGCCCACCGAGATTTCTCGAGATGAGTGTAAGTGCACACCGTGATAATTTCGAGCTCCGCGTAATTAGATTTACAGACTCTTTCTCTCATATCAGCCAGATAAGTCTCGGCGTGTATGCGTAAGTATACAGCCCGATTCTCTCCTTTTCTCATGAACATTCGCATACTTAGATGGGAGATTGTATCGACGTTCCAGCACGACTGGAATTATATTTCTGGAAAGAAAAGACTGCGATGGCCATTAGTAAGTGTTCCCTTCGCCATGCAGCATTGGATAGCTTCGGACTGGCATGCTTTAGATCGTTTATTTCTTTGGGCGCTATATTCTGTTCGCAGCTCTCATTGGAATGTAAGCTGTACCCTCCCTTCTCATCCATTGCTTCGCACTTACAGGGAGTCCAGTACGGTCGCCGTCAATGTTCGCAGGTGAATTTTCACATTGATCTGACCGACTCACCATGACGTCAAATCTCACGCTGGCACTATTGTAGTCCCGTCGACTGCCAAGTTCTATACACTGTAAACCAGGTATGTTTCATGTTGCCTAAATCCGCACATGTATTGAAGTGTGGATTGCACAGTTTTTAGGCAATGCCGCGATTGGCTTCGCGTCGCTGAATCTCGCGTTACGAACGTACTTTTCTTGTCCTAGCTTGCTCCATAAATATTATCCTGCTGACACCATTGGTAGCGTGGCACTCTGGAGCAGAAGTCGGAATATTGTCATCCCCATTGTCCTGCTCATATTGGGACACTGGTCTCTCTTGCTTCACGGTATGTGAGCCTTACTTCTGCGGAGTAACTGACGATCCAATGGCAAATGCGACACAGGAGTGCTAGTGGAAGCCGTATGGATCCCAGAAGCTGGAGGGTGTACTATTCAGGCGACTCGTAACCAGATTTTGGCCGCCATTTTTATTTACTCTATGGTTTTCGATTTCATTGTGTTTATTTTAGCAGGGTGGAAACTCAAGTCTGCGTGCGTCGATGTTATTCTCATTACTCGCCGTATTGTAAACCTGACCTCCCTTACTTTAGAATTTTCGGCGTTGGTCGCTCAAATTTAGGCCGCATGATTTTAGGAGATGGGTTGATATACTTTCTTGTTGCATTCCTGGCCAATCTCATCGCTACGGTGCGTGGAAGAGATGATTCCTGACTTTTATCTAAAGACAATCCAGGTGTTCATGCTCCTCAATCTAAACGGGGTTATGTCTATCATCGCAAATGTGCCAGCCACTGTGGCTTCCATGGTGGGTCACTTCAGGGTCGTATGTACAGAAGTGGTTTAAAGTTACCATGACCTAGATTGCTGCCGGTCGAGCGGTTCGCCATCTGAATCAATATACTTCGAACATCCAGATAACCTCACCCACGGACAAGTAAGTACACATGATCCCTTATGTATTATCACGCGGTGACCTGACCTCCGTACTGCAGTGCGGTCTCCACCGATGTTATATTTCGATCAGAGTCATCTTCGATGCCACGCCACCGGCCCCGTCCAAGTGAAGTAATCGCCTGTACCACCCACATGATCCCAGTGCGTATAACTGCAAAATTATTTTGTTCCCCTACCAAGTAAATACAGATGGAAAAACTTCAGCTGCCCCCTCCCTCTGCTTCCAGGGAATCGTATCAAGACGCCGCCAAGGGTACGACGTGTGACAGGATTGAAGTGTAAAGATCTAGATACTGGCTATATTTGGAAGGTGCATTGTAGTAAATCGAAGATCGATCACTGGACTATATGCTATATATAGATGTCCATGAACCTCCTCCGAAATGGTGACTCAGGGACTCAGAGTCAAATATTCGCTACTAGCAGTAAGCAGTCTAGGTGTTTAGAAGCCTACTGTGTGGATATTAAGTATAAAGAACTTGAAGCTCATGGCATTTTCAAGTGAACTCAGTGGCGTAGGACCTGACGCTTTGGGATTCAAGTTCGTCTCCTGTCAACCAGCGTCAAATAGAAAACAGATGTATAGAATGGGGATGTCCCAAAGCCGGGTCTCCTACCCAGTGTTCTGGCTTAATGGTGACTAACAGGCGACTAGATCCGGTTTGAAAAATGCATTCAGCATCATGTTGATTTGATCAATAGTTTCTACCTTCCCCACCTAGTTCCATGGACACTTGCTTGGCACATCCCCGTAGTAATACTATTATCGTCTCATGCCCTGCGGTAGACGTGATTGGTAAAGGTCATCCTGTGTTTGGCTCTTAGAACTATAGCGTTAGTTATCGTATGTTCTAATGCCTTGGCTTGAAACATCTATATGTCCCGACCGCTTCTTATCCTCCTGGATACGGCACTGATGCCGTCGTATTTTAACCTCGACGCGGGGATGGCTCATCTTTGACGCTTTAAGAAAGCTGGGTAATAACTTAGGCAGATTTCGCGTCCGTGACCGACTTGAAGAAGTTGGGTTGGACTGGATAAGCCTTAAAAGGCTGCTATTTTAATGTCTCTCCGCATGATGGTAACGCTATGATGGTTGCATGATCAATTACTTCTGTGTCGATTTCCGTCTATTCTATTCCACCTCGAGTTCGGGTAGGCTCCGCGAAGGCCTGGTGAAGGCCCAAATACAATGTGTATATGCACGCAATCGGCCACCCAAATAGGGAGTATTCTATCCATACGGCAGGTTCTGCGATCACCTCGATAGCGATGATTCATACATGAGGCAAGAAGCTGAACAAGATCTTCTAATGTACCAACAGGCATGAATCAAGCAGGAAGAACCCATTGTGCGCAGGTTCTTTTCCGAACATACCTAAACAGGACCCATCCAGCAGCCACCCCGAGGCGCCGCAAACTGACAATGTGTATTCTTACGACACCTCCATCACGCCCTCAAAATTATACGCTTGCCCCGCTACGAGTCAGTACCATTCGCCGTTACGCTTTCTCATTAGACTGGCCATTATCTAGACTAGCACTAGGTTCCATGTCGCGCCGTTCTGCTCTACTACCAGGGCGGCGTAGAATCCACCTTACTCGGGACGAACGGAAACAGGAGCTTACCGACGACCCATGTATCCAGACGTTCAACGCCGACCACGCCGTTTGTGCTTTGTGCGGGTATGTAATAACCTTGCGAGGCAGATATTATATGGATGTGTGGGATTCCCATCGTAAAAACTGCCTTGAAAGAAAGATGTGCGTTCTCTTTTCTTCTGTTATATTTTCGCATGTTAACACGCTGCTATACTAGTGCCTACTTAGACATAAATGGTCTCGAAACACGAAATACTGTGCTCTCTGCCGACCCTCTAGTGAGAAAGTACGATATTACCAGGGTCCTGTGCAGGACTTGCAATCGATGGATCTCCATTCTAACCTCTGTCGACCAATGGACCCAGCATCGGAACGCGTGCATGGATCTCAACATGTCCTCAGAAGATCGGGTCCAGTTATACTGGGGAACTCCTAGCTGGCAGCGACACACTGAAGAAGAACGGAAAAATATACTGCTTGCCGACAGACTGATAGAGAAGGTCGAACCGCATAGGGTTCGTTGTCTGTTATGCCAGAAATGGGTCTGTCTTCGAAACAACTGTCGATACTTTCCTCTTCCATGGCATCAACACCGGAAAATTAAACAGTAGGATGTCTCTTACATTTTCTCGTTTTTTTGGGACTGATATAACGAGTAGCAACTTAACGGTCGCGGACATCAATATCCAGCATACGTCTCTATGGGTAGGGGATTCTGGCGTGGAACGAGGTATCTATGGCAGCAACACAGACCTCCCGAGCCTACATACTGGCGCCGTCTGTCCTTATTACAATCCTGATAACCCGGTTGCCAGAAGGTGGGTCTTCAAAATATTCTGCCATACGGGTCTGGTAGCTTGATATAATTTCTGCAGGATCCTACACATCCGAAGTTGCCAACAATTTCTTCTGCAGACGACGTACTCTTCCCCGGGGAATGAGTTGAACATCGACACTCTAGTTGATTTTCTCAATGCCGGCGGCACACCAGAACATCGATGGCAAGAGTTTGACGCTGTGGAGGTTATGACAGCGATAGGCTCCCACATCTCCGCAGCCCCGATTCGCCTACCCGGTATCAATTCAATCAACCTTGATGAACCGGCTGGAAGGTGAGTCTGTAGATACTTTTTTCGCTATCCGGGTCGACTAGAAGCTTAATCGAATCTATACAGGGTCTCACATATACACGCCCTAGTCCAGTTTCTCTTACGGACTCCGTATTTCCCTGATGGCGATCTGATCATCGCGGCTCTTGTCAATTATCTTGATGCCAGTGTACCTGAAAATCGATGGCAAGGGTTTGATACCTTGGAGGTTGTGAGGGCCATAGGCAAAATCTTACGAAGCAATGAGCCTGGACTAGTGTTGGAGGGAGATGTAGTCAGGTTAGTAACGTGTCTGTGAATGTAAAGCTTTGTCCAATGACACGGTGTACCGCCTACGAGTTTGTCGCACTGTATAAAATTTTAGAGTTGGTGCGCATTAAAATTTAAAATGCAGTAGAATCAAGTCCGAGATGTCGAGTGTGAAATGTGCGTCATGCTACTTATACGAGTCGAGCGCTTAAGCGACGTTTAATGTCCGAAGATCACGGAAACCTCAAACCCCCAGCGTTCAATTGACGTTCAACTTTCATTTCTGAGGGCCATACTTGGAGCTCGTAGTACCAGTTCCTTCAGCGTCAACAACAAATATAATTTGAATAGGCATGGTACAAGAAAATGATGCTTCCGTTGATTCTTTCATTTAAATCGATGCCAAGGTTCTACGACACATTACTGGTTGGTCAAATTTCCCCAGAATAGGAGTCATGCACGTTTGAATGGTGTAAAGTACGAACTACTAGTGCTTTGTTCTGCATCGGCAAGGCGTCAGGGCAACGATAATGGACATGCAGACAGCGAGACTCACCGCGCGCTCTAGTTCGAGCAATTTAAGCTTCGTTATTGATGCGTCGTGCTGAAGACTGGACACCATGCTCTGAAAACCAGGGGATTGGGATCACTCGGTATTTGCTTTCGGGTAAGGGAACGAACTTTTGCCCTCTTAGAACTCAAGCCCATGAGCGGCTTTAGCTCGTCGAAGTTCACTAGAACTGGAGAAAGTCCGAGACTTGAAAACACGGCGTCAGACATTGCAACGAATCTATCAAGGGATGACATGACCGACCTATAAAGTTGGGCATGCAAGCGATCGATGTGGGCTTCGAGGCTAGCCACATAGATTTCCCGTCGATGGCGGGCGCCCGGGACGGATCTAGAAGGAGAGTCGTAAGTACCGCCGCGATTGGACGAAAACCCGATTTACAACTCGTGTGGGGTGAAAAGGTGTTTCTCAAAGGCAAGGCTCCATATCTTGCGACGCTTGTCCCCGTCTTTTTTGGCGTACAGACGACAATATGGATTTGAAATCATTTCGGAGGCGGAGCAGTGCCTGGACTGAGGTGACGGGAGATCAGGATTTTGAGGTTCATCTGTAGATGTGCCAATCGGCACGAGCGGAGGGGAGGGCAGAGACTGAAAAGAATCGGAACCCTCAAAGTGAGAGCTATACTGAGGACTTTGGGAGGTCATGGAAAGAGAGAGATGCACGAACACCGGAACTCGACGATATATGGGGCCAGGTGAATGTGACGGCCCACGTGCAGAAGATTCATTAATCAAACGGATGGGAAGCCTGTCCAAAGAAAGAGTAAATCAGCCCGGTCAGTGGCGATTGTATATGTACCTGGATGTGGGATAAAGAGTACTAGCGGTGAGTCGGACCTTTTCCCCAGGACCAGAAACTGGCTAACCAAGCGGACTTGTCCATGAAAGCAATCGGAAAACAAGATAAGGAAAGACAGAAATGCCTCAAAAATGCCTGGTCTGTTGGGTAGTCAGTGGGAGATCCAGGGATGGGCTTCAGGGTTCTCTCAGCTGGCAGCCGGTTGCAGCATGGGAACTCAGCTTGCAATCAAGTCGAATGAAGACGCGAATCGCTCAATCTTTCTGAGACAAGCCGAGACCGCCCGCCCATCTTCCATCCGCTCTAAGAGTATGACCGCCGTCCTGCCACAGTGTTGAGTCGATTGTTCAATCTCGATCTCCCACGTAACAGGTACGGCGTCCCAAATACCCTGATATGGCACGTTTTCAGCTCTCAGTGCGGGTGGAGCTTCGCACTGAAACTTAGCGCTGTCGCATGCTATTGCGTACCCACTTCTGTTAAATATATATGCATCAATTTATGTTCAATTCACGACTTGGCGATGTAAAAATGCACATATTGAGTCCATTGACATAGTACTTAATAATTATGAGCAGGAATACTGATACCTACACTTGTCAAGTTGTGAGTCATGAGAAGAAATAAATGGATACTTTTGAAGTGCATTGAGCTCCATCAAGCAGATGCATTGCAAGCGCGTGGAGCAAGCAATAAATTTTCTCTTCTTGAAATCGCGATGCCAAATGTGGATGTTGCCGCTGCAATGCCGCGACCAAGTCGCGACGGCTTGACTTGTTGCGTTAACGCTGCATCGCGGTTTTATAGAAGGAAACATGCTGGCTCTTTGTTCAAGGCTGAAAAATCAATAGCTATAAAGCACAATTTACCAGTCAAAACCTTTCACATATGTCCAAAAGAGAGCTGGGTATCGGTGTTCAATAACAATCTTGTACTTTGCCAATGGAATCGGCATGGTCAAGCCGAATAGCACTTGTCGGCTCGGGAGGTGTATGCCGGGTATTTACGTATGGCATCGAGATTGAACAATCGACTACGTACTCGTGGTGCCAGGGCTCCTGAGCATCGGATCGTATCACAAATCGTCATCATTGCTCTAACATCTGCGATATATTTGTCCCCATTCCTAGGCCCGGATGGAAAAATCACCATTCTGATACGCCGCCTGCGTCGTCTCCAAAGCCTAATTTCTCTCAGAGCCGAACTAACCCAAGATCGTAGATAGGATCGTGCGAATCTTGATCTGCTGAAAGCTGAGGGTTTTCTCAATAGAATGATTTTGTGATTGTATAGAGGTGGACGGGGCATTTTAGGGTCCTTGGTCATCGTTGTAATTTACAGCCGGCACCGACTTCTGCCCTTCTGCACCGACAATTTGAATTGCTTAATTCAGTCGTTCTCGATGGTAGTTCACTGTTGGTTCACTGAAGTTTTCGTGACTCTTCCTCAGGCTGCGATACTACTTTTGGCCCACCCGAAATAAGTTATCGTCCCCGAGCTCCCAAGCTGGGCTTATGTATGTAAATACGTCTCCGTTCGTCTCTGATCTAAGCGCTGCCATGTCTTTCTCAGAGACGCACCCCAACTCACAATACCATTACGACGCCTCGGTGAGTTTTTCTTTTCTTTATTTTTCATATCTTATCTGTCGTTCTAGGGCATGTACCTGTCGTCTTCAGATAGCGGTGGTCATCGCACCGCATTTTCACCCGTCGAATTCTACCCTGAACCTGAGGGTTCTACTCCATTTTGGTCTACGTCGCATACCCAATTGCTAACAGATAGTATACCGCTTCATGCTCCAGTTCCTCTTCCCCCCCCGTCGTCACTGCTTTATCCCGACGCCCAAACGGGAAGTTACCCCATTCAAGATGCACCCTCTCATCCCGGTCCACTGCTCAGCAGCTATTCTTCTCAGCCTCTCCTTTCTCCGGTATCACTTCTTGCGCCATTTCCCGAACCTAATCATCCCGAACCAGCTCCGCTTCAGCCGCCCGTGCCTTTGGACTCCCCCCCACCTGAACCCCCCATGAATCCTGACAACATCAAAGTCTGCGACGGACCTCCTGTAAAGCTTCCCACTTCCAGCGTGCTACTCAACGACCAACCGTCTACCATCTCTAATTTTTTTACTCATGATTTCGGACCCTACGAAGCTGACGCCGGGTCGTCCACCAATCCGTCACGTCCGTGAGCTCAATCCCCTCGGCCTGTATTTTCCCGAGTTGACTATTGACTCCCTGCAGGCACACACTCACCACGCATGAGAAAAAAAGGCATTATCTTGAATGCTTGGAGCGATATGTAGTTGATCTACATGACCAATTATTCTGCTACAACGTAGCACCAGTTCCGCTGGAACGAGTTTCCAATTATCACGGCCTCAGCAGCCGCTCTCTCAAAGTATGTCTGCATAGCCTTGAGTTTAGCGGACTATTCCCCGAGCGGCATTTACCTTTTTTTGTACCTCTTAGACTATGCTATTGCATATGGTAAATACGACACGAAATCTAGAGTTACGCCGCGTGATGGAGGAGCACCAGGTCGGTATTTCCTACTGGTGAGTTCCCCATATCCTCATCCGTCCTATAGTTCTTGTCTCTTCGCGATGCCGTCATCAAGCAGGATCATGATGCTACTACTGAGGGGCTGAAGCAGTGCCACAAACATTCAAATGAATCGGGAGCAGTATACGTGCGAGATGGAGGTGATGATGTACAGTTATTGACCGGTCATTGGAACACCGGAAATTATTTTCCGTCCCATTCTCCATAGCTCTCCTTCCTCCTCAAATAAAGTAGCCAGAAAATATTTAATATTACTCAGTGATGTCCATACCAAATATGAAGTGGATCGAAATAGTATCAACCGAGATATTCATCATTTACGGTGTTTCATTGACTGATAAATGGCCACGTGGTAAACCTCTGCCAAATTTGCCCCACTGCTCGATTTTTCACGGAGTCAGTTGCGGCTCTAAATTCCCCAAAAAATCTTTATAAAATCTCTAACATACATATCTCAAATTGTACAGCAAAATTTGGCAGCAGAGTTGAGGGGAGGCAGGATAATTCGACTGTTTCAGTGACTGATAGTGTTGCATTGACCTGTCAATGACTGTATGACACTTACGATGTCGTGTTGGTTTCTCGCTTTCGTATCTGCAGCTTTGCTTTGTACACTACCTTATGCCTGGAGGCTGATATCTCAATCTTTCTGTCCTTGACGCTACGTGATTCTGCAGTTGGTCTCTTCTTCATTGCGATCTTGTCGGAAATTGATTCCGAGTCCTATGTATATAGGATATCTCGGTCATTGTGCAGTTGGGAGAGACCCGTGGGAAATTCTATTCCGAGTCCTGTGTATCTGAGGGTTTGGGTTGCGGTGCAGTCATTACCTCCGAGGTTTCTCCGTGTGCGGCCTATGTCGGCATTATTAATGTTATTTCTTTTGAATTATTAATATTTACCTGTTTTTATTTGAGTGTTGATGCCTTTCGGGTGACCGAGTCTGCTCTCCCTGCTTATTCGATTGTCTTTCCTGTTTTCCTGTCTGTGGTTGCGCCGCTATTGTATTGACTGCATCAAGACTACATCGCCTTTAAACCAACTTTAAACTAAAACGTAACTACCGTTCAGTAACCGACTTTACGTTTCAGTGACCTGATTGCCGGACTTCCTCGTTCGCTTCGACGTTCCCTCTCCTCCGCTGTCTCTTTCAAATTCTTGTTGTGTATCGTTCACTCTCTCTGTGCCGATAGCGTATCAGACTGGTATACGAATGTCGTTGTGGATACGCGGGTACCGGTACGGCCACTTCCTTAAAGTTTTACGTCTAATCTACATTGACGGAACATTTTATCAGTTCAAACGTATGAATGGTTATGAAAGGTGTGTAATAGCCAATGTAAGACTTGTTCTTATCTGTCAGGTTGGTCAGACTAATCCTCTCTCTCCCCAGATGGCGCCTAGAATCTCCACACTCCTCCGGATACATATAATGACCAAGTTGGGATGACCGGTTGTTGACTCTGACTGCGCCCACTCATCTCGTTCCGGAACCGTCGCCGACTGTTGTTCTAATTTAATCGTGTCGGGCGACGGGCTTAGTATGATGTGTCTGACGTGAGTGTTCCCGTTTCCTGAGAAAGCAAAGACGACCGGATTTCATCATCGCATAGGGGGCACCAGTAAGGAATAGGGTCCAGTGGCAATGGCATCGATGCTGGTACGTGTGTGCGTTTCACTCAGTAAGACTAACCTTTACTTTGATACTTGAAGGCGTCGGCACATATCAGCTATATCTTGAGCATGGATCAAACTCTTTCTGCAATCCCAGTACTAACAGATCATATGCATGATTCACGTTCACAATCCAACGCATGGGGAAGGTCGAATTTGCCATCCTCAGATTTACGAGCGTGATATCACAATGACAGCACTTTCCCACGAACAAATGGAGACAGCCCTGAGCCAACGCTGCCGATGGAAAGAATTATTTTACATACTGTGCATCAACGACCATGAACGTAACCAGTAGTTCAGAGTCTCGGGGATTGTGTACAGGTGCGTTTACTGTGCGGTATTTCTGTTTGCGAGCTAATAATGGAAATGGATAGAGCATGCCCATCACTGACATCTGAGCGCGACGAATACCGATGCAAATGCACGCTAGAACTGCTAATGCGGAACAAGGAAGGTGCTCTACCTAGAGACGGTGCCGGCGCATGGAGGCGATTGTGATACTATGCCATCCGACTTTGATTATCAATGCTGAAGCGCTGACCTCTGGTGCGTCTTTGTATGTTTCTCTATGGTAATGCAGTACTCATCAGTGCGTTAGCGCTTCATCCCACGCCGGACTAAAAAGGGACGATGGTCAATACCAAAGCACCTATGCCATTGCCGGTGTGCTTGCCAACAGAGAAAATTCCAAATGTACGAGCAGGCGCAGGATGATAAGGCGAAGACGGAAGGAACAAGGCTGGAATATACCAAGGAGTCAGTGACATACAGAGCCATGGATGTTTGGGGTGCACAGGTCAGGCATCTCTGCTTTCATCGTTATTCTGTCTGACCTTCACCAATCCTTTCATCTACCTACGTCGCTTCACGACTTTTACAGATACATCTGGACAGAGTTTCACTCATGTTCCCATAAACGGAGGCCATAGGGTAGGGTTCTCTTTCTCATGCGAGGACAAGGGTTTAATGTTTTGGTCCAGAAAGTTCCCAAAGCGCATTCCTTCATTGTCCTCACCGGCACCAACGACAAATTTTGACAAGTGCCATCTTCCAGACGACAAAGAGCATCCTGATTCTGTTATCTCTTTCATTCAATCCTGTGACACAACCTTCTTTGGCACCACATCTGCAGACGATGAAATCCGATCCCCCTCTCACGTTGGTATGAATGTTTGCGGAGGACGACCTGGATTTATTCACATCCAACCTTCAGACAAGCGCACCCTTATCCTTCCCGACTTCTCTGGGAACGGTATCATGACATCCCTCGGGAATGTCGAAACCATGCTTTCTCTTTCTCGTGTCTCTTTTGCTACGGATATCTATTCGTACGAGATGCTCCGCCTCGTTCAGCAATGCCCAGGGACGATGGTCCAACGTAGTCCATACAGTCTGCCTGTACGCTATTCTGATAAAGAATCAGCGCCTGTCCTTTGGTTCGGCGACTCATCCCGAGCAACAGCTACTCAAAAGCATTGCCTTCCACAGCTCGACCATTGCCACGTTTACCTGGGAATCCTCTCTCGAACTGAACATCATATCCAGCCAAGCCGTCATCCTCGACTTTTAACGGATTCATAGGTCGTCCAGGGTGCCAACACATGTCGCGGTGTAACACAGTGTCTGTCAATGACGACCGTATTCGCCTCTGGACGGTATCTCCCTCCTATCTAGCGCCTACTCACACGTTCTCGCTTACCATGCGCGAGAAATCTGGTGGTGCGAAGCGCTGTTGGGAGATATGTTCCCGTTATCATTGGCCATCTCCCACTATGGCGACGAATACTACTGTGCCATCTCCATGCTCCGAATTGACGGACTTACTTATCTTGAACGATGGAAATAGGATGTATGGGAAGCGGAGTACTGCGGCAAGGGAACGTAAATCACTACCTCTGTACGAGCCTTTCCAGACAATAGACCCTGTTATGATAGGTAAAAGTTTGTGGTACTGTCCAAATATACTTCGTAATCTCATTGTAGTTTCTGAAGTACTTGTACACGGGAAATCATAAAAATATAGCTATGAAAGGTGTCTTCTGAGGTACTGGCTAGGACACGCATCCAGGCATTATTGTTCGAGCAGGACTCGGATATGCCACGCCCCGCGATGGCCCTCCAAGGAGGAGGAAGATATTTATTCTGGTCGATGTCCCTGAGAAGGAAACTGACCAGAGTCCAACCAGAGTCCGTACTACACAAATTAGTGCTACAGTACGGTACCGAACAATCAATTGATGGCGGCGTTTGCCGACTATCTCGCTTGGTGAACTTTGGCCGTGGGAGTTTTTCTATTCGTGTACCCTCTTTTCCCCGGCTTTATCCTCTTTCTCCCGCTCCGCTTCTTCCCTGCTTCTTTGTGTCGCTGGGAACTTCTGTCGTTCTTTTGCGCTCTCTTTGTGGCTGCAGTCCCCGAGGTCCAGTTATGGAAAAGCAAGCTCGTAGTAAGAGCCAAAACCGACATCGACACTGATGAGTTCGACGCCCAGAATTTTGGACCGTAGGCCTTCTCGCTTGATACCCGCAATTCTATCTCAACCGTAGAAACAACAGAACCTTGAAACCGATGAGATGTCGAAGGATTGTTTGACATATTTTAGCTGAAGGGGGCGTCTTCTGAAAACCTGCGAGTGCTGTTCTGGTAGAATTATGTTTTTCATGATTATGCGGTCCTTGCGCTAATGATACTGCAGGACGTATGGTGGCGGTTTCTCCGCGGGCGGTTCATCGTCATTCAATGGAAACGATATCGTTGCCCAGAGTGTTACCACTGACCAGAGTAAAGTCCTGCGTCACATCTACATCTGTTTGGCTATCTGTATCGGCTTTGACTCAGATCCCCTTCCTCTCCGGCATCCGCTGCCTTGAACCTCGTCGTCCACCTTCAAGTACATGCTGATCCTATCCTGCAAAGTTCATTTCGTTGGACATTTTCAATGTAAGCGTCGTTACGTCCCGTGCTCACACGTTTTACATGATTGCTGATTTGGTGACAGACATGACAGATGTCTTTTCTCTTTGCCACCACGTCGATATCGACAGCTACGGTGAGCGGGTCCTTTCCTCTTTTCTCATGCTTTCATTGTACTCATATATCATTGGTTAGATGCCCTTTATGCTCGGTTTGAAGGCTGGGCCGTGGTTTGGCCCTGGCAGGCGCCCATTTTCTGGATGTGCGCTTTCGTGGTGTTTACTCTTTTTCTCAGAACCATCTTACTTTAGAGCACGCGCTGAAGTCACAGGAGACATCAAGCTACTTCGTGAGTAGCAATTTCCTTGCCATTCTTCTCTTTGCTGATTCTTAGGATTAGACATTCTTTTCATCAAGACCGACTGATTTCTTCACAAACGGGTGCTCTACTTTCAAGGTCGTGTCTAGCGTTGAAGGTGTTTCGCTTGTCGTTGACCGTGAGTCTTTTCCTTCCTCTTTCGCTGGCTCCCTTTGCTTACTATTGACGCTTAGGCCTCGATACCTCGCGGGTACCTCCGTCCAAGCACTTAAATATTCACTACAGTCTACGGGCGGATGATTGCTTCTGAAAAAGATTTAGGCAAAGAGCGCAGCGTTGGGAGGAGGCGGGATCGAGAATTGATCAAGACCAGCTCAAGGGTATGTATGAACTGTTTCCCTGCGTGTTCTGCTCGTCGATGTCACTCGTAGGGCATCTCAACTTTAAGAATCATTGTTTACACGCCCTTCGATGCATACGATGACGGCAATCGTCGAGCCAGGCATCAACAGACTCATTCCGTTGCAAACCACCCTCACTTTGCATCTTTTTACGGCTACGTTAGGCATATGACCCAGTCCCGGACCGTTTCTCTGATTGCGAAGCTCGAAACATACCCCACGCCACCAGCATGGAACAGGCGTCTCAATATAATTTAACCCTCACCATTATGATAAATCATTCATGAGCGACTTGAAGCAAAGTGTCGAGATCACGACATCAAAACTCAGTTGATAGTGGTAGGTCCCATCCGAACAACGCTGAGGATCGAATGACTTTGCGACAATGGAAGGGTCAGCTGTAACAAAGCAATGCACATAATAATCGTCTGCACGAAGTATTGAGAGTGGCGTTGCAAGATTTGGAGACCACAAGCGTTGATCAGCATCCATCCATTTTGGATGGTCCCTTCTCCCATTATAATGCCAGATTGAGGTCGTGATGACACCCAAACATGACAAGACTCGCGCGAACGTACGATATGACTGACGGAATTCGGTCTCTACAGAGACAAGGACGTCCTGAAGTACATTTAATGACAAAAGCGATCACATAAAAACCAAAACACTAACTCACGTAGACTCAGCGCCGACATTTCCATACGATCTTTGAGATTCTTTCAAGAAACAATCGAGCTGGATCATTTTTCCTACTGTATCCTTCGTCCAGCCGTCCACTTCAATGACGGATTTCGCCTCGACACGGAGAGCTTGAGCATATCCCGGATGTGCAACTCATGCGTACAGAGACGTAGTAAAAGCCTACAACATCCATTCGTTATTCCGGATCCCATACGTACTCCACCAGACATACCATGGATGTAAATTGAATAGCTGGCAGGTTCAAAGCCAGCATTCGGATGCTCGGATCTTTTACCGTACGCCTTTATGCGATACTTGTAGTTTGATGGAGAAGCCAAGAGAGGAGATCATTCTTTGGCAGCAGTATAGGGCATAATCGGTAATGATTACTCGTCAATTCTTTACCGGCTCCGTCCCTCCCTCCGATCAATAGGTCTGTATCGTCGTCTGTCTACGAAAGACTAGGCTTGTCCGGCCAATCTTTTGGATGGTCTCTTGGTGCAGCCGTTCCCGTATAATGTGACCCAGGAGTTTCTCCACTGGAAGGAAGGAAGGAAGGAAGTTTTATTACCCGACGGTGCTCCTCAACAGAAGCGTGCCGGCGTCCGTACTACAGTCCCCCGGATACATCTACACTAGCTACTGTGTCTACTATACCTAGTGAGGAATGCGGGCTATCACACGCCGCCGAGGAGTGAAGGGAGACTCAATGATTCTAATCATAACATGTCATCTCGGTCAGTTGACCTAAGCCTAGATGACTTAGTTCATGCGTACGAGGTTAGTTTTCAATAGAGGAGAGGATGAGCGAAGTTTTCCTTGGGCCCCCGGGCCGTCGATCCTTCGTGCTCTGCGAAGGTTTTTTGCGCGTGAACCGGAACGAAAATATAGCATAAGTAAGTTGCTCAGATTCTAGCCACTGAACTAACTACCGCATGCAGTGCAAGATAGAGTTTCGAATCCGCAACCATACCCCACCATCATTCAAACCATCGCCGACTGCGTGCTAGAAGGGCATGTTGTCAATTTAACAAATACCAGTCATTTCATCTTAGTGGAATTCAGTGTTTTGTCACTGTATTCAAGGTACGCATATATTTAGCAGGTTAGTACTACGGACCGGTCAATAGTGTTCTTGCCGTCGCTGTCACCCGAGAGTATTACAGTTTGCAGGAGTTCAACGTTATGGAGATCTCGAATCGTACCCAAAGTGGGGGGGATTGATGGAGAAACTCGTACCGACAGTTTTGAGTATATCTCGTATCACCAATGTAATATGAATAGCAGAACAGCATCAAGCTTCATTAATCCATCACTATACCAAGATAGACTACAACTTCGTATTCGTATTTCCGCCCCCAAAGCATGCAGTATAGCGTAAGACATGAAAGCAAGGACTCGGACTCTAAACAAGGGAAATAGAAAGTGACAATATGTGCAAAATTTACGGCTTGTTTTCTCACAAGAGATAATTATAATTGAGTGCATTCGCCAAAGTCGAACTAGGGTGCGAGTGTTGCGAGTACGACCAGCTTTTGCCACCGTCAGATCGTCAACTCGGCATCTGTCTAGAACCAGAAGACAACCCTGACCAATTAGACATGGGTGGTTGCGCCCATTAACGAGAGCTGCTGACCGCTTGTTGAGGCTAGTAATAGGTATTAGCTCATCACATCAAAAATAATGAGATGTAAGCGCACGTATGGGCCGCTATATGTATGATAAGCGTGAGACATCGGACGCCTGAACTGATAGAAAATGGAAATCGTTAGTATGCTGTCGTTTTGGAACGGTCCGTTGCACTGTCCCGGACAGCCTTGAGCGAAGATGTTCTGAACGATGGTGTATTGCATTGGATCTGATAATTATCAGAATGGGTTGTTCCGTCAGAAAGTATCATACTACGTACTTGAATCATTGAACATCACCTTCCAGAACTTGGGAGAAAGGGAGGCACTGTATAACCAGCCTGTTCGATCCATAGGAGAACATATACACGACATCGATGCAACTTCCGAGTGTATCGGAAGACTCGACGTGTGGACGAAGGCGGAGAAAGTGCATTCCTGATTAACTGGGTACGGCGACATGAAGTTTATAGTAGGATCTGATCCGGAAAGAGGTAAGAATGCGTAATCAGACGAGGTGGAGGCTAAAGGTGCAAGGCGAATGTGAAGAGGAGATTCCCTGTGATTTGCGACGAAATTGACCAGGGGTTGTTGTCTAGAGTACGGCTCCTCGAGAATGATGTCTACCCAAATGTTCAGTCGCTGGCTTCGAAGGTCTGGTAATGGTGAAGTGGTGTGAACGGAGCATCCATTTGAAGAACCGGTGCCCAAATCCACATCGTTGTCGAACGGGCGGCATATAAGGTCGAGAACTGTAAACAATTGATCGATATTAGTGCCGTTGAATGTGATCCACTGATCATGGACTTACTTTCTTCGCCTTTACATTTATCTTTCATTTCTTGTAGCCGACTTGCCACCTGCTTGCGTGTCCGCCGTTTCCCAGTCAATTCAAAAATATAATCGGAAATAAAACGGTTGCGCATGGGGAAACGTCCGGGGGATTTGGACGAGCGAAGTTCGTGGCTTGGTTTATATTTCTGGAGGGCTTCGCGGGGACGATGAGTACTAGCGCCTGCGGACAGGTACAACTACGGGCTCACCTTCAATTAATGCAGCCTCCCTGTTGTACATAGTCAGGTCGTTCACTTGATCAGCAATGTATGTTACGTACAGATTGGGCGGCCATACCACCTCTCCTTTCCCTTTCAACGTCTTCCAGCTCCTGCGACCAGTCGCAGCGATCTGTGCAACGTCTCGGGATTGCTCAGGGGTGTAGGATAGATCCCCGACACTGGACAATCCGACATAGTTAGCAGGAATGTTGTCGGCGTATAAAGGCATGAGAGTAGAGTAGTCCAGAACATGGATTCAAGATCCCCTCTATTTATATACAATTTGGCACTCCTAGATTCAGTCGCATCTGAGGCCAGAGTGACGGGTCAAGAAGCGTCTTGCCTGAATATGTCATCGTCGAGGAATTGATCCCGTATGTAATGATTTACGAAATGTACTGATAGAGAATGTTGGCAAACCGGTTTCCAAACCAGTCCGACAGAGAATGCAGACTCATAACCCTTTGTCAAAAAAAGACGGGTTCTTGGCGGTTACCCTGCGGACTGAGATTCAGAGATCTGCTTCGCCGCAAGTTGCATTCCATACTATTGCATTGCCCCAAGTGACTGATGTGCTGAAGAAGTTCGAGTCCACGAACTTATTAAAGGAACAAGATCCGTAGGACCTATCTTGTTCGGTCACAACACATGCTGGTAAAACCTATTAGGTCCCCGATTCTTTCTCGCCTGAGTCTTTTTGAACTCAGCATGCCGGCCGACATGATATGATATAAGCGGGCGGCTGCAACGGCACCCTTTCGATACTTGCACTAAATTAATTAATAAATTAACAATTCTTACTCTATTCAACCACTAGGTCTCGTAACGTTCGTTTCCGAAATTAAGACACGATAAGCCTTGGCTGCTTATAGGTTGGTTCTGATTACTGACACACGATATAGCTTTACAACAATATCCAGCATCGAAACGAAAGGTGTATGGCGGTAAGTTTTCGGAAGGCGCGTTAAGGCAGGAAAGCTGAGATAGAGCATCAGGCACGCATTGGAGGCAAGCAGGAAAGTGGTGAAGAAGATTCAAATATTTAGGGATCCAATGGTGCGTTTGTTATGCATATTCAGAGTGGGCTGGTACCGATTTTTACGTGTTGGAGCAGAGGTAACTCGGGAATGGGACGCTCGAATCCCGGCGCCAGTCTTCTGGCAACAACGCGGCGTTGCTTGCACCCAGTCATCTGTGACGAATGCAAGGAATCATTCAAGTGCGCTGCACTGGTGAAGCACTTTGAGCATTGCCAGCAAAAGGTCTCGAATGGCAAGGGATTCAACGGCGAGGCGTGTGTTGAGGAACTGTGCGTCTGTAAGTACCCTTTGTTGCTGGCCTAGCTTATGCCTACTCGCAGTCCAGCACGTGCCCCTTCTCCCCGCCTAGACGCCATGCTAACTCTACTCATAGCATGCACTGCGTCGATGTACGCCCTCCCTCCACCTCCAGCGCGCCATCTCTTTCTCCCTATTAGGAATACGCCGCCCCCAAGCTGTTCGCCAAGCTTCCTTAGAGCTCAACACGCCGGAGGGTGGATCGTTGGTACGCCGCACCCCTTAACCCTAGGCCAATCCTCTAACCAGCGACCCGCAGATAGACAGCTAGCACCTCTGTGAATTTCAGCTCAGAATGAAAATTTCGTTTGCCGTCAATAATGTTCCATTAAGACTTCATGGTTTCTCTCAGACAACTATAGCCAGTTGCAGAGATGTTCTTTCCGACCATAGACCCTTCATAACCCAAGCAAGACTGGCCTCGTGTGATGGACGGCGCAATCCGTTTTCAGGTATTCTTAAACTTTCCTAACAATTCGCCGATACCTAGCTCTCGACGTCTGGTCCCATCCACTTTCGAAATTCCAACGTTTAACTTGCACGGACATTTGTTCTTGCCTCCGAATCTTTATTTTACGCTGACCTCTACTGTTAACGTAGCATGAGCCCCTGCGTGCGAAATGACAGTCGACTCTCTTTCCATCGATGTATGTTCTATGTGCCCTATTTTCAGGTGTACATGAAGCGGGGCCTATGCACCACTTGACCTTTCTTTATTCTCGCTAACGAACAAGCTCACATCCTTCTTTGTAGGAACGAAGCACAAAGGAAGAGTACGCTGCAACCACGCATCATTTCTGAAGATCCAGCCATCAACCCAAGTTGTGTAGTTACAGGCCGCACCCTGCGAGAGATGACCAACAAACAAGGCCATCCTCTCTTCCTACCATTTCTTCCAACCTCTAGCATTAGAAAGCGGCTTGTTCGTATGGACGCTGACCTTCCGAACACTGCTACCTCTTCGTCTGGGTACATTTCTGTGGCCGCAGTACTCACTTTAGTCCAGTCTTAGTTTGGATCCTATGTTTGTCGCTGTCCTAACCCTGGCCTGATCCCAAGCGTTCGACGTCTGCTCCCAGCCAACATCCACATTCTTCTAGCGAAGCGGGAGGATAAGAGCATCGTTGTTGCGTCCTATCCTAATATGAACGCTGCTGATCATTCTTGTTCGTAGGTGTGTGAGCGAAGATGAGTGTTTTCTGCTGTTCGGTACTGGACGCGATCATGTGGTGCTACCATCTTTTCGTCGATCTCTGAAGAAGGGAAGGAGATACATTGCTGGTTTTTGAAACTACATCATACCGTCGACGGGGGATTGCTGCTGACATTTTCTTTCGTCTCCAGTCACGACCTTTGCACCGTTATCGGGAAGCAGGCTCTCCTTTGGCAACGTGCGTCACACCCTCCCTCCATAGGCATGTATCGTCCGTCTGTCTACGAGGGACTAGGCTGTCTAGCTGTTAAGAGAGGAATTACCCAACGTTGGTTAAGTGGTTAAGTGGTAATTCCTCTCTTAACACTAACAAGTCGAAGCTGACTCCCTTTAATTTTGAATTGTCACTGGGCTACGGTGTCGATGACTACCACAACACCAGAATTTGGACCAAAGAGGACGCTATTTCGGACGCTAGGGCTTAACGGCTGTTCTAGGGAAGTGACGTCGTTTCTCAGTTTTAAGATAGGCTGCTTGTCACTATGCTGCAGCCTTATTGAAATGTCACGCAGGGAATTCTCAAGACCGCATGGTATCGACATACTTAATGCCACCGAAGGCTATGAAAGAAGCAAAAGTTTGCGTCTTGCCCTCACTTTATGCAACACTGATTTCTGCTACCAGCAGGGGGTGTGGTCCAAATCTGTACGATTGGACTCGGACCGGGGAAACCGAGTCCCACCAGTCCCACCTGGTGCCACCGAAATGGGACGAGTCGTACTGGGTGCTACTTAGTGCCACTAGCGCTACTATTACCATTCTTGTCCCTAAACCCGACTCTTCTGCTACTAGGGCGCAATTTCTGCCCACAGACTGCGGCCCGATGCACCGGCATCACTTTTTCAACGCTAAGTCGGTGAGCGTCGCTGCCACCAATAAATGTGCAAGGCGCATTCTTTCCCCATATATGTGATATTCGCTGAAAAATGTTTAATTCATGATTCATCTACTATATCCCGCAAATACCAAGATAGTCCGGTCCATGCTCGCCTGGGTACATCCATGGAGGTTCGTTTTGGGCATCTGTGGCAAGTCTGGGGTGCGTTGGGAGCGGGACAAGACTACGTGAGGGCGCGACTGAAGGGTTCAGGGTTGAGTGGCATCATGATTAGTAAGTGATCAATCAGTTGTACTGGAACCCTCGAGTCGTACTGACGAACTCAATCCTACAAGAAACTCCAATCCCACTCATACTACTTTGGTATATACTCATGTCGTGATATAGTCATCATGAAGCATATACCAATCAGGTTTGAAGACATACAAAAAAGGATTGCTCGCCTGTCTTCGTATGGGCTACGGCGACCGGGCGACGTGATTTTTGTCCATCGTCACGACTCTAATGGTAAGCCATTCTACGTTTGCTTATAAACCTTCTCTAGTTTTCAATAGCAGTAACCGTTGGGGCCACAACCTTGTGATTGAGAGAGGCTGGACAATTTAACGATCTGAGTAGAGTGCGTGCGAGATCAAGGAAGCAAGCCTTATCCCCTTTCGCATCAACCTGTTCTACCGCTCATTCTGTAGAGTTTGCGAATACGCTTGAATCTTATTGCAGAGCGGTGCCAATGCCAGCGTGTGGTCTTCACTGTGTTTCTGCTGACTAATCTTTCGACCGTATACTTCATTGTGAACGTCTAGCAAGGGATCACACATAGTTCTTCCCTTTCTCGGCAACAGACGTATTCATGACTCGCACTTGCACCAGCCTGCCTCCTACTCTCCAAGGATTACAGGATTAGCACCGCCATCTGTTCATCCCTCGCTAGTTGTCTTTCTAACCGAGAAGGATCAACTCATGCTCATGTCATCGTCACATACTGACTTATCTACAGCACAACAACGTCTACCCTCCGTTTTGCATTCAATTCCATCTTTGCCAAGGACACTTTCGCTAGCTTTATGATTCTTGAAGGCCAAGTGCGTACTCTTGCGTGGGTAGATAGTAATCCGAACCTGAGCACGGTTATTCTCGGCGAGACAAACCCTGCGCAGGTGTTGGAATTGAATACCTCGGATGTACGATGGAGATGTTTTGGCTATGCTCCCAAATAGACCGGCGCCGTTGGTGGGTTTTGTTGTCTGTTCATGGGTCCAGCAGGTGCTGATATATTTACTTTCTGTAACCCACGTACAACCGTCCATCTTTCGATTTTCTTTTGGTAAAAGGTAGGTTCTAAGCACCGAACAAAGCCGTTGAGTAGATATGTTACTTTTAATTTCTTTCCGCTTGTCATGAATTCTATCTATAGCTTCTTAGCTGACATGTTCATACGGTTCTTGAGCAAATAATAATACGACGCTTCCATTTTATCCGAGCTATTATGAAGAAGTATCTAGGGGACATATAAGGGGTGCTTCCCCTCATACAATGCTTGCATGGTATCCGAACAGGGAGAGCGTTGGTGCTGTCGCAGAAAGAGCTAGCTAGGATAAATTCCAATGCTAATTTTACTGTTCAAGGAATAGCTTCGTACCCTTCCTTTGTAGCAGAAGTTTATTGGGACCGGTTTCACAGAAGTCTCCAGACACGCATACAAGACAATCATACAGAAAATGACGAAGAAAATGGAAATATTGCACATGAAATAACGTCTTCTGTGCTGCTTGCCATCCCTTCAATGGCATTCACCAGCATTGCATACTGCTTCGATATTCTAGTATATGAGTTTGGCCTAACTGGGCGACAGCTCGGCAAAATACAAGCATACATTATTCAAGACATCCTGGTGATGCTTTGCAGTTCCTGGAGCGTGTGTTGAGGTTGAAAAGCAAAGCATTGTGGTATACTGAATTTATGTCAGGGTTGCTTTATTGGGCGAAGAAAAGCTCACATCGACCCATGCAAAACAGTGTTGCCCGATGTGCAGAGCCCTCCGGTAAGACAATAACCTGGGTCAATCGGTTAAGTCATTCATCACTCTCGTCAACGTAAACGAAAATCACACCGTAATCAAAGACGCCACAACGCAAAGACTAGTCATCACGGATGTGCCGATGGCAAATATGATCTGGAAGGAAGGAAGGTGAAATGGTATCAAGTGAGTTCCGGTTTCATTCACGTTCCAAACATACCAACTGGGTCAATGTGTCGGTCATATATGCCACCCCTTTCTTGGACTGCCACAGGAGAACAGAAACTATGGTGGCGATTGTGATGTTGATTGTCAGGGTGACAACATCCACCGCAATCGATAAGTCCTAATACTATTTCAGTACAATGGATGCAGCTTATGGGACAGTCTGTGATCTGACGTTGAGTTTCGCTAGGTCGGTGAATGTACTGAGTTGAGATCTGAAATTATTTAGGCCATCAGAGCGCGTCTTCGAACGGTAAGAATAAAACGAACCCTTGATAGACAAAAGCTGCATTGTAGTTAGCTTCGTAATCAGGACCGCAGGTCGACTGGTAAGCTATTACCTATGGTCAAAGCTGTATGATCTGGGATTAACTTGTGTACAAGAACGAGTCCAGATAACACGTACCCAACTGGGAAGCCATCAAGATGATCTATTGAATGATGGGTCGTAATTCTTAGGAGCACAAGTGGAAGTTTACCAAAGGGGTGATTGCTTGTATATTCTTCTCGGTCACTACAGGTAGCCTATTCAGGTGGAATGAAGAGATTCATGAAAGCAACTCACAACGCCATATACGCAACGAGAAGTAGCTGTTGGAGTACGGATTAGTGACTATGAGCAATCTCAGGAATCAAACCACATGCCCTTCGACCAGGAGACATGCGCATATCTATTAGGAAAGCCGTCAATAGTGGGACTCTACGTCAATAGGGGCGTACGTTCAGCGGTACCTCCGCAATAACACTCCTGTAGATATGCAGAGCACATATCGGGTGAGAGAAGACACGGGAACGTATCAAAACCTACCAGACAACGATATCGAGATTGGTATGGGAATTGAAACTTTCAATGAGATAGTGGTAGCCTGGCGAGAAGATTAAGCTTTCTCTTTCATGAGCGACGCTTGACAGTTACCAGAGAGGCATATGATAATCTGATGAGCGCTCTCAACCAGAATAGTAGCAATGACCTATCCCACAATAGGAAAAGCGGACGAGGTGGAAGAAAAGCAAAACGTACTACGCCTTGTGTGATTATAGGATCTTGAAGATTGGTAAAGTAGTAGTAGGCCTGAGCCAGTGCTACTCCGTAGAGTCTATACACTGATCAGCGGAGTCGAGAAATATGAATCAACTCGGTCTCACATCGAGGCAAGACAGCGAGCTACAAGTGCTATTCCAAGACTTCTCCAGTTTCTGTGTTAGTAATGCTACTAACAAGCTGCGACCAGTGACACCCACGTAGTATCGATATTGCCTAAGGAGCTCATGGAAGAAAACGGAGTCGTCTTTGGATGGCGAAAGACCTCGTCGCTTGATGTCAGTGTTGGTGCTGGTACTGGCACAGGTTCCCAATGAGGAACGCAGGGATCGTGTTCTGCGCAAACAACTAGGGTTGAAACCTGATGGCCTGGTAGAAAATTCCCAGTCGACAAATTCTAATCGTGCATTCGAAGTTACCCGATGCAGTTCGCTCAAATGGTTCTTCTGTGAATCATCTGACAAGTCAGAGGAGCTGTAAAAATTTCGAAGAAGGGCGGAACTCAGTTAAGCGCTGTGGCGTCGATGAAGCATGTTGACATACTTTGAAGGTACTACTTGTCAGCTGCATTGTATGCACGGAGCTTGTAAGTAGAAGCCATCAGGAAACAGGGACATGATAACACTTGCCATGAAAGAAATCTCCTAAACGTTTTTGGGCCGGGATCCGTATGTCTTCTACTAAGGGTAGGATTCTAATGCGCATCAAATTGAAGGGTGCCTGAAGTCGATTTAAAACTCCGAACTAGGCCATCTCATTTCATCTCATCATTACACGGCACGGTACCTATCAAAGTACCGCCGCGGCCGAGGAAGGAAGGAAGGAAGAGGTTCTTATTAGTCGTCGTGGTTCCTCAACACTAAAGGTGATTCAGTACGGACACCGCGTCGCCATGAAGCTTCTATAATTAAGTTAGCAACTTCTCATTGCTACTTCAATGCGATCTGCCTATCCACATAGCGAAGATGATAGTACTTATTCCCGCTACTACTAATTACTACATAAGCTGGTCACTGTAAAATCTCCGATATTCAGTGGCACTGCACTCTAGATCCCCAGTACTTCAAATGTCGGAACAGCTGTACAGGGCATGCCGTATGCGTCTACAATATTAGTTAATACCACTGTAAAGCTCATAAAACATCGAGAAAGTAACCTACCGAAGGCTGTGGATAGTAGCGAAGAAAAGGTTTAGGTCAGGCCTCGAGTCCTATTTTGAGACTCTGGAGAATAGACTCCAACTCGGCATTCAGGACCCAGGGTTGCTCAGGTTCCTGGGTTTTAGGGTCCGTTTCGCTGGTCATTGCTGAACCTGTCAGTTCGGTGTGTCTCTCGACCTTAGCTCCTACCGCATCCAGAGGGAAATGGTGCAGAATAAAGCTGAGCTTTGAACGCTGCAGAATCACGCGTCTAGCACACCAGTTGATGATGGAGCTGTAGGAGCTTGGGAGTATTACCAAAAATCCGAGACGCCAAAGTCCAGACACGGCCGTGTCAATATGTTTCTGGTAAAAGCATTGTCAGTAAATAGCACGAGTAGGCCCACAGTGGACAGCAGGAGGACGCACCAAATTCCTGTAGGAGATCCCTTCCGCCTCGTGGGTGAATTGGCACTTTGGGGCTAACGGCTGCCCAAGATGTACATCGTAGTATTTACGATAGACTGCAAGATGCTCATAGATTAGCATCGATATTGTGGTCGCATAGAAGCAAGTAAATGCACAGCATCGATGGGCATCAGGTGGCACGATTCAGGTATCCTCATAGGATGCGTCAGAGGAAGTGGCGTCTCGAGAGAGAAAAAGAGGAGGAATAGACTTCTGTACAGCGCTAGGAAGCGTAATGCGCATAGGAGGATTGAGATGGATGAAGCACCGTGGAGACGCCGCGCTGGTATTGGCAGACTTGTGGATTGGGGTTTGCATTGTGGAAGAATGACGAAAATAGGACGGGAGTTGTGACGTCTTGGAGACCGAGTTTTTTGAAGGACAGGAAACTAGTGACGACCCATGGATGGAAGGTGGTGATAGAGATGATCTTACCGGTGCGAGATTTTGTACAGTCGGAGTCTCACGTCGAAAATATGATGCTCTTAGGGACAAATTCGGAGCAACTTTCATAGATGGGAATGAATCTACTAACCCAACGAATAAATAGAACGTGAGGCGACATCACACAAAACATGCGCTCCAAGGAGAACCCTCAATTATCAGAAGACAGAACAAAGGCCGCAACTGAACCAGGTGGCTGGGAGTCATGTAATTCAGGTACCGCTTTCCGCTTTTAAACAAGCCAAAGCTTCTTCTTCCTGAGCATCAACCTATGGAGTCGGCATTAACATCATACATGCGGACCAATGGTGGTGCACTTATTCCGCGTTAAGCCTATAACAGAAAAGGATTTTATGAATGACTGATAAACAAAGCCGTATTCTAGAGGGTCTGTATGCCTGCTGTCGAGGGAACAACAGGAGGCGCGGGACGCGTTGGAGGGTGGGGGGGACTGCTGATACCGGATCATGATTACAAATAAACGGTAAAAGAAACCCAAGGTATCACCGAAAGACAATGTCAGGTGCTTATATATCAAAGGCCATGAAAGCTAGCTTCAATTTCCTGCGTATGAACACTTGATGGCAAGCTAAGCGAGATCTGCCAACACAGATCAGGATGGTCCTGATCGGGATATTTGCCTATTGTGGCCGGAATGATGGTGATCGGGTCAGTTACGAATTGATTGGTGCAGAACTTGGCGCTGGTTGGTTCTTACACATATCCCCTTAAGGTAATTTCCCGGATGTCCTGACTTGGCCTTCGGTGCATGTGTCAAAAATATCTTGAAGTGAGTGGTAAGGAATACCGATTGCAAGTTTGTATATTTTATCGATTACGCTGATATACCGGCTAAGATTAAGGATGCCATCTTGGCTAAGTAAAACCTATAACAGACTTATCTGTGGCAATTCATAAGTAAACTACTTGATAGAATTCAGAACCCCCCGCGGTTATATCGGTTGGATATGGTAGCGGATACGGTCTAATATCTGGCTAATAATGAGTAATGCATTTTGTGCGCAAATTCCCGTGGAATCAAGTTCTCTGTATTGAAGTTCCGTGTCTCATTTCAGTATCGTTTCTGGGAACTTTTCTGAGGCCACCGGATCTACCCTATGTTTTTAAATAGTGCGTCATGTCCCTTCATACTGTATACAATGTCAGGGAAGCCGAGGTGACAAACCACAGAGACTCACATGCTATCCGTGGACCGTTAACGGCATTTCAAGTTCGAACAATGCAGGCGTCTGACTACATTGTCATTACTCGGTTAACGTCGCGCTTGCCTTTAAGCTCTCAGCCTTCCATAGTCATCGCCCACCTCTTACATTCGCCCTCGGCACTATTTCATTGATGAATACTCTGCAACCATCCACCATACCCCAGAAGAATGATCTCGGCTCTGCGCCGATGCTGCATGACCCTCCTCAGCCTCTCCGCCGTAAGCGCGCACAGGTGAAGACCGCCTGCACATCCTGCCAAAAATCCCGCAAAGGATGTGATCAATGCCGACCTTGTTTGCGTTGTGTCAAGTACAAAAAGGCGGAATCTTGTGTTGATGTTCAACATAGGGAGCGTACCAAAGGGTTAAAGCGTGGTCCCTACAGGAAGCGACTAGGTACGAATCCTCTCATCTCACTTTATTGGCCGCCATGACAATTAGATCCTTTACTTTGTTACCGTACAGGCACTATTTCCAAGGACCAGAAAAACAATGTTGAACCCAATGGACCTAATAGCGCACCATCGGCTATGCCATCCGACGAAATTGGTTCTTTTAGCATGTTACTGTCCAAAGAGGCGGCCAGTTCAGCTTTTGCTTCGGGGCTTCATCCCTTTTCCCCCACTATCATGACGGCAAGGGCGGATCTGAGTGGTTATCATGCCGCCTTTTCTATCCAGCCGCCTCTGGGTTTCACCCTAAATTCCGAGCAGAAGGGCGAACAGTCCCATCTCCATCTCCAACTTCAAACTTGTTCCCTGCCCCCCATATTCTCTGTGCCAATGCCAATGGTACCAAATGCCCAGGCTCATCACCCGTTTTACGAGGCAGTACCGAATGGACAATTCAGCTTCTGCCGCCGAGCAGGGCCATACTTATGTATCCCGTAGGTAGCCACTGGGAGGATATACACGATCAGGCTACCTGCATTAGACTAGTACCTGGCAGTACACTGATTGGTTTTCACTTCCTCGGATCCTTCTTCTATAGCTACTTTTACCAGCCAGCGACTTTGCGAAATGGACATCAATTCTAATAGGATTATTTTTATGGTGGGATCCACCTTGATCCTACCCAAAATCAGTATTCTTGGGATTCGAGCAACTAATTTGAAATTCATCAACATGAAGACGAAGTACTGGCGGTGGTTTTGTGGTTGGCACTACTATAGGTATTTTACATTGGAGATCCAGTACAAGATTTACTCGACAGCCAAGTTAAAATCTCGGTCCGATTGCAACCCCATTCAGCAGATACGGATACGTGTCCGTACCGTGAGCATCGATGACCCAAAATACGGCCATATTCTTACAGTTGAAGTGCGGCTGTTGAGGGAATAGTGGGGGACCATTTAATGTCATTAAGGTCAGTGAATATGATCTTATTACACTTACATTTTGATGATAGATATTCGCAGTATACGGACACGGTACGGATTTGGCATCCGCCATACCGTACCGTGAGCAAGATTTCTTTTGCACGGTCTACGGCTGTATTGTTACGGCAACATTGGTCCTAAGTCCCCATTTGCTCCCAAGCGGGCTCGGTCATCTTGAACATAGCCCGAATCTTCTCTAAAGAAGGTTCCCCTAATGGCACTCTTTTTGAATTCCCTTCCCGCCCGAGACGCTGATAGATCTTTCAAGGCACCAGCTTCTGGATGCAATTCCCATCTTCCTTTTTTTTCGTTTCCGACTCCGCTCCTATTGTTCGTTCTAATCGCTGAAGCGATGCCTTTGAAGTCTACAGCTTTCACTGACTCGTCATTCGACATGGTTCTACCTGCGTTCTGTGTGTCTTCTCCCTCTGACCCTTCTTTTCATGCTAATAGATTCGATGGTCCGGGTCATCAAGTCTGTATCATATGCGTCTCAATACTCCGACATCATAAAACAGTTGCAGAACCGTGGCATAGCTTCGATGGGAACTTGCAATGTCGATCTGAGCTCGATCCCGATCAAGATTGATTGTTATTGAGAGCGAGTATGTCCAGTCGTTTCTGGGGTTTGCTATAAGATAAGAACCCAATAGATAATTCCATCGTATCCCATCCCTCCATGGCATCATCACCACTACACCGAGTTTTCAGTTGTGAACAGTGTGAACGCTCGTTCAAATCTCAAGTATCACTTGACGAACACTTTAGAGGCTCACCGAATCATCCCAAGTGTCATGTTTGTGGTCGAGGATTTAGAAACCAGCCTCATTGTGACGCGGTTGGTGATCGTTTCAAGTTCGGTATCTTCAGACTTTGACTATCTTCGTCTTAGCATCATGAGAACGACCACCCTCGCGTGACCTGCTCTTGTCGCAGGCGCCTCTATGAACACGAAGTGGATGAACACTTCAGAACCTCTCCCCGGCATCCCAAATGCAATATATGCAGGGACACACCTGGATTTGACGGTGATGCAGAGCTTGCATTGGTATCGATTTTCTCTCGTTTGTCTGTCTTCACCTTTTCCTCACATGTTGTCATGAAGCACTGTAAGATGATCCATGCCAGTGCCTTCTGCATGCAGTGTCAGCGTGTATTCGACAACTTGGAGAATCATTATAAAAGTTCGCTTTTCCACCCGAAGTGTGCGTGGTGTGAACCGGAGAGGTGTGTCGGTTTTCCTGCGGAGGAGGCCTACGCGGAGGTGCGTTTCAAAACTAACATCTCCTTTCTTGAGTTCAATAGTCACTTCAGCACCTCAAAGAAGTGCATTTTCAAGGCGAAGGATTGCTTGCAAAAAATAAAGTCTGTAGCATCGGCCGTAATCTTTGGTGACCCTTCTGACGCAACTGGCATCCAGTATTATCTGATTACAAAGTCTACAATGGCAACTCCGGTAGGCCTTTATTTATTCGGGAGCACGCGAGTGATAATGGTATACTTACCAATTATTGTAGACCCTTCGTTATCCTACAATCGTATGCATCGCTGAAAATTTTCCGTTATTTTCATTCTCACACCAACCCAACAGCTCGAGCAAGAGGAAGCAAACAGCGCAATGGTTCGAGGCCTTCTCAATGATGATCCCGGAAGATCGTTGGCTTCGATATATACAATACCCCAGGGTTGGCAGTCAACCTTCGATCCCTTTGAGAGGGACAATACGTGGGTATTTTCAAAATTTCGGTTTCATTCATGCTGAACAGCAACAGCTCGGAGAATTTTGTGCCGGAAGCCCAGTCTGGCAGCTCGACATCGCCGTCCTTTCATTGCCGCTCTTGTGGAAGGTCACCGTGCAAGGATTTGACTGCCACAATGTGCGGCCATGTTTTCTGTAACAGGTATTGTATGCAGCTGCAATGTCGGAGTAAAATTTGATCTTATTGCAGGTGTATTACTGAGGCTGTAGTATCCAAAGCAAAGTGCCCCCTATGTAGCAAGACGTTATTGCTCTATATGCTTTTTGAGTTGCATCTAGACTAGGATAGTGTTAGGTATGATAAATTGTTTGTTTTGCCAAGCAGGAGTGAAATTGCGTAAATAATACAGCTTTGGACCTCATTGCTCGATTAGGACTGAGCTGTCACCAAGGGACAACATTGAAGTCATTGACTATCAATACGGGAAGCGACTGAGAGTATATCTTACGAGAATGTCCTCAGTTTGACCAGCGACGGCACATATTGCGGAGCGTGTCAGAACGTCTGGTAATCAGCAACCCTATTAGGCATGCCGGCATGGAAGCTGTTACGAAAGTCCTGACAGAATCCGGCGCATTCACAAAAACAGGTGCCTTAAGGATGGAATTGGGGATGCCGCGGTGGGAAAACGAACCCGGGCCGCGCAAGAATGATGACATAGGGTGGTGGAACGAGAGCCGGCGCAAGCAACTGTACATCGACATTTCCCACAAACATCCTCCGATACTCAACCCGATGTTCGCCCTGGAGGGAACCGCCTACTCGACGGGTGGGGAACAAAGGGGCGAGTAGACAACTGGGCGCGTCGTCGCGCTAGCTTTTCCTATATACGATCAACATATCAGATATGCAGGACTCGATACAAGGCCTTGTTTGATCAGACCGTTTTGTTTCTTTCTTCACTTCAGATATGAAACCGGGGGCCATCGCAAGCGTGGCGAGTCCGAGTCCTCGATCAATTCTGGGAATTCATGGCGAAGCTGAAGGTATTGTGGATATCGCAATGAAGAGGAATAAATAATGTGTATTACTACAAATTCAATCATTGTCGAAAATGGAGGCGTTAGACATCGGACGGGAGGCGTGGCATTTAGGATCCAGCGCTTGCAGGTGCTGACAACATGTTGTTCAGGATCATGTTGGGCATCGTCGGCGAGCGCGCTGAAAGGGTCGAGGATGAGGTCCATCAACAGCCCATTGGCAAAGCGCTCCAGCACTGTGCGCAGTTGGGCGAGTGAGCATTGAAGCTTACTCCGAGGGAGGGATAAGAAAAAAGAAGCAAGGAACATAATTATGTTCTTCACGGCCTCTCCAGCCTCGCAGCGGCCCTCGATTTACGGTGTCTCGCACATGGCCAGGTGGCCTGCGTACTCCTCAATATAGTCCAGCAACCAGCCCAAGTTTATGGTTTTGACACTCGACTACGACCTACACGTAGGACGTCAGAACACGAGTGAAATGATAACCAACAAAATGATACCTTCTTCGCCCTCCAAATCTACTGCTCCCGCATTTCCTCAGTCAAAAATTGCTTGCCATGGGGCAGCTTATCGCTCGCATGATCCCTGTGCTGCTGACACATTCGATAGATCATTCTGGACATGTGGTGAGCACACAATATTGCACTGAGGCAGGATACCGCAAACTTTGACTTTTTCCATGATTCCTGAGACCTTTCCTTTCCTCATCGCCCGTGCTGACCTCGGCGTTAACCAACCTTTCGACCTTCGTATTGATAGCGTCTGGCTAGCCATTCACCTTGGGAACCCAAGTTTCAAGTCTCTCCTCATCTGAAACAGAATGAACCTCATCGACGTCTTTGAGCTGGTCGGCGCTGGGAGCGATGACTCTGAATGCCAGATTTCGGCCGACGACACTGAAGTCTTTGATCAGTTTCTGCAACTCAGAGTGGGTTAAGACAAGCTTGACGAGCATCAACACATGGTATGTTGTTGTAAGGCCACCAAGCTCTGAAAAAAAAGACACATACCAGCATCGGTGTCTCCTTTCAAATTCCCCTTTTCGATGCCTTGAACGATCTCCACACCCATGTCGATGTCGACCTCCAAGGTACGCTGTAGTGAAGCTTGACTTGTAAGAATTGAAGAGGTAACGGTATATGTGCTGCTTAGATTACAGGAGAACGAGCGAGCTGAGAGGAAACGGAGAAGAGCAAAAAGGGCATCAAGGCTCTTGGAGGAAATGAAGCTATGACGTAGTGAACACCCGTGACTCTCCAAAAGGGGAATCATCGGGAAATCTGGCCACTCAGGAAAAAGCTCAGGTTGCGAAGACCGAATCCTGTATACACAGGACTCGGAATTCGATTTAGTGGCGACAAGTTCTTCAAGGACTGGGAGACTTTTGATTACTTTGTGTTTGCTGACAAGTCATTACCCGTGTAACGTATATCCTAATATATCATGTAAACACCTACTTCTCCAGAGTCCAGACTTAGAAAGACGTACTGAAGTTCGCAAACCCTCTAGATCTACGACATCGTCACTTTCAAAGTACATGCCACCGAAAAACTCTGGTGTACCCCTGGCGAAAAATCAACAAGGCTATTCCACCAAAAAAACAAATGTCCGAATGCGAAACTCACCGAAAAAGGCATCAGTCCGTAATCCACCGTTCCACCGTTTTGGTCACCCCTCCAACACAAGAGCCATATCATTACGAGTATCATCCCCGATTTGAATATCGTGTTCGCTCGGCAGGTTTATGGTCTGCATGCTCCATGAGATACAAAGAATATGTTTCAGACCAGTACTTCAGGTTTCCCGTTGACATGCATCATTAGAACACAGGAGGAGCCTGTCTTCATGGTCGTCACCGTCTTGGAAAAATTTGCGTTACAGGTCCCGCGGTCCAGTAGGCAGTACCCTGGAGCAACGATGCCCTTGATCTGTCGCTTGAATTCTTCGTTTCTATGCCACACGTCCATGAGTCATTGCGAAGAGGAATGAGAAGAACAACGACACCATAAATCGTTACAAGCCACCTTCCATGCGTTGTATACCCCGAGCACAACTCCTTCAAACGAAGTGAGCTCTCTGGGTTTGGACTGGGATGTCTCTTCGGGACCATGAACAAAAGAACGTATGCGAGGGCATGGTTGAAGCGCTATCAGTCCAACAGTCGAGGGCCGTCACTGTCCCGGATCGTGGCCTATTTACTGTCTTGCTTTCCCAGCCTTCTTTACTGAAGTCTTCGAGGGCGGGAGCCCAGAGTTCGGATATTTCTTTCCATCGTAACGGGTTTGATGCTGTCTATTCGAGCGCGGAGAACCAAGTTAGAAGAAACTATGGTGTTTATTTCGAGGGTATAAACTTCCGGACACTTCTCGCTCCTTCTTGTTTGGAGCATAACTTCCGGCGAACATTCTATGGTTGCTTTGTTGTGTTGAGAGGGTGTAATGCTGATTGCGAGCATCTCTCGTTGTCCTGGTCGTAACCCTTAGATGCGAAACAAACCAGTCAAAAAGTTTGAGGCAAACTAACTCTTCAGACAGGCGGCATCGATGCCATTGAGAGCTTGCTACCTCCCAGCCTAGGAGCTATTTTTGATTATAAGATTCATCATCTGCGAGAAGGTGAAGTGATTACACCCGGCGATGCGAAAACGGCTTCCCAACATCCAGGCCCTGGAGAGCGCGCCATTTCGAGACCGTGTTCGAGCAAAGCACACGCATGGCAATGTGTAGTATCACCGACGACGCCCATTGCGGCGGCTTTGGTAACAATAGTATAGCGCCTGTATTGCTCATGAGATTCATCACTTTGTGCAGAATGAAAGGTAACACAGTGCTCACCCACCGTCAAAACGACCGTCGACCAAGAATAGATTATGTGTTGCGTTTTCTTTTTCCCGGTGCTAGCTGTTGGAAGGTAAGCATACCATCAGATCTGCCCAGCAGGACGATGTGAAGGAATCAAGCATGATACACCTGCATAGTAATGATCGTCGTCAAGAACAAAATCATTCTATCCCACCTGCATTTCAAAAGTGATTTCGATCCTTAGGCTTGCAAGCCCAACTTGAACGAGGAGTAATACTTGTATCAATGGAGCAAGGACATAACAAAGAAAGCGGTTGAACTTTGTCATGCGTCCGTCTAAGCAGGGATGTCAGGGTCGGTACCCCATACAGTAGCATCATCCCACTTGCTATCATCCGCATCAGGCTGCTCAAAACCAACAGGAGGAAGCGCATTCAAAGTCTTCCAAGATTCATCTGTAGAATAGACTTCCGACGACCCGTCGTTGTACGCAATCAGCATACTCGCAGCAAGGTAGATCCTACTATTGGCTCTGAGATTCGTCCCATGGACAGCGATGACGTTCATGGTCGAATTCAGATCGGACATGGAAAAGGCTTGCATGTTCCTCCAGGGACTGTTCCCAGCGCCAATGTTCTTGCCGTTGAAGTAGAGAGTATACGAGTCCTCCCTGGAAAGCAACATGAGCTATCGAATGGATGAGAACATGAGGAGACGTACACAGAGAACTATCTTGCCGCAGATAGCAGTTTTCCTATAGGGCGAAGTGATGGTCTTGCGGAAGGGCCTGTCGCCGCGAGGAGCATCCCCGGTCTCGTTCGTCTTGATCCAGGGCACCCCCGTCATGTTCAACGCGGGCGGGAGTACAAACGGCTGACCCCAAGGGGTGCGTGTTCCAGGCATAACCGGGACCGCGTTATCCCACGTGGAGTCGTCCAAGCTCGGCCGTCCTTGTAGTCAACAACGATCGTCACGATCAAGGAAGGGGCTTGTCCTATGTTCACGGCGATCGCAAAGACGTTGTCGCCTTCAGGATTGAGAGCGACACTGTAGACAGCAGGGTTCTTCCAACCCACCCCGGCTCCGATCTCTACGCCGTTGACGTTGATGGAGTGGATATCACCACTATGCAAGCCTAAGTACAAACCGTCATGCACACATTGGAGTAACACCTACCTAGAGATGAGGATGGTAGCACAAACAGGATACTTCATGGGAGAATATGGGATCTTCTTGCGAAATGGCCGTACTCCAAGGTGGGCACCCGTCTCCCCTGTCCAGATCCAGGTAGAGTAGTCAAATCAAATATCGGCGCGACACTGGTGGGTGCGTCTAAAATACCATGAGCGTAGTGAACAACGTGACGGAAAAGCTCTCACCTGCACTACGCGGCAACAGAGTACCGGTTACGACCGATAAGAAAGCAGGTATGAGATACACCACTACAGAGCAGTTTCGCTACATGAGTGCAAGTGAGAAAGATAAAGGGTGAAAATTTCACGTTTGTAAACATCGTGCAGGTAAGCTTGATGATGATTTCTTTCTGTAATCGTCGAGCCCTTTGATACGAAAATGAATCCTATAAAAGTACTGACCTCAGTGATGAAAGCTGCCAAAAGACTGCCAAGCGGCATTGACAGGCCTAGCTCTATGGAGACGGTCTTCGAAGGGTTCTGTCTCATGCCATAGAAGGCGTGGTGAAGGGTCAACGTCCTATGATAGTTCTGTGATGGCGCCTAAGCCACTCTTTCCGCCAAATAAAAGCGCGCAAAGAGGTGGGTCAGAGTCTCGAGTCGGTACGACCTCTGACCGGCTCCAACTATTACTCCAGCCTGAAGATCCTATGAATAAACATGGACGAAGAATTTCCTTGCTATAGCATCGGGATTAATCAAGCCGCCTGCTCGTGACAAAGACTGAACATCGACCAAGCTTCGACCAGAATGTAGCACAAGTTGTAGAAGTCAAATGACTATGAAGGGTCTCGAATAAACGCTGGTATCATGATGTTGCGTGGATGTGAGGTGCAAGAGAAGGGAAGGATGGCCTTCGACACATCATGATGGGCGCTGTCTATGGAAATGACCCAGGTCCCGGTCAGCAATGACCGCGACGATGTTACACCGACGAAGACAGAATTCAGATTCGGGTGTAATGAAGGAATGGAATATGCATGGCTGAAGTTCCTGCGACCCATGGCTTTATCGTTGACGCACAGGACGTGTCATTTTCCCGAGTTCCATGAATATAGGATACTTGGTTTTTATGCCAACGGAACCAGTGTTGTACGGACACCTGGCTTTGAGCCGAGGTTAGGGCTGCCAGTCACAGAACTTTGGGGCGACCGAAGGTTCTGTTCGCACGCTGATTCATGAGATTTGTATGGCGGGCCGCATGCAATAGAAAAATACACACCTGTTGAGAGGTAGAGGTATGATATATGGTCAGAATACCATAGCTATGTGATTTCGGACGACGTCCGGTTCCCCAACACCCTCTTCGAGTCGTTGCTGGATACATTCGGAGGTCCAGCGACAGTCCACGAGCCAACCGAGGGCTGAGTAATGTATTAATTCCGAAAAAGACGGCGCGCGATGAGATGGTCGGCAAGCATTGGACAACGTAGCAGCGGCACATTGAACCAGGCTACCAGGTAAGTGATGAAGGAGGTATCGCTTAGAGTAACGCACAGAAAATGAGCTGAACACAACTGGGGAAGGAGGTGGGTAGGCCAAACGGTGTGAGACTCGTCCAACAGTACCATTGTAGCCACCGACAAGATGATTATGCAGATGGGTATAAACAGACTGTCCTCCCTCAGGCTCGACGGTGCTCCCGAGTAGCTGGAGGGGATCAAAAGCTTCGGTCACCGCTCGCGGACGTTTTGTCGAGATAGGTCGTGAGACGATGGCACCGGCAAAGTCGTCTTGGATGATGGACATGGAGAGACGCCATCGCGCTTCGGGCTAACGGTGGCAGCTTTGGTGAGGGAGACGTAGACAGGTTGGTGTATCTGTAACATCGATTACTTCGAAGTGAACCGGTGACGAGATGTGTGCGTACCTTGTAGATGCGCCGCCGGCACAGGATGGTATCGCCCCGACAGAACTTCCGGCCTGAATGTTGACACAGAGCCAAGGTAGCACTTCGTGACGCCTGGCATGGGTATCCATGTCCTTGAGAAGGGCAGAAAAATGGAGTCATAATAATTATGGAAACGGAAGAATAGCCGAGCCTCCAGCAGCAAAGAATGTGCGCTTAACGTCTGTCGCACCCTAGAGGCTTATGAGATCCGTCGTCTGCTAAAGAAGAAACGGTCACAAACATGTTCCTTTTCTTTCTAACATCCAAGCCCTGTACGCATACATGCACATTCCATCGGACGCACATTTCGCAGCCAAACAGCCAACATTGCAGATGCTGCCTCAATCTGAAGGGCAGTCCGTCTCCGATGTCTGACGTTGAGAAAGTCGCCAGTGAGATTGGAGCTGCCCCTACCAGCGCGAGGCGAGACGCCCCCAAATACACGGTTCCCATCATGTACCAGCGTCGTCATTTCAGATTCGCCTTTCATAGCTGCTTATCTCGGCATAACGTGTCCTTCGTCCTGGCCAGTGCCCATCACCTCCGGGACAATGGGCCTCAATTCGTCTTCATTGATGCAACGATTCCACTTTTGGACCTCTTCGGACGTTGATCTTTAGTGGTAGAGCGCAGAAGATGAATAACCCAACGGCGGAGTATCTGAAGTAGATACTTGTTGGTATAACTAAGCTAGAGGAGCGGGACAAGATGTGGACATTGTTGAAAGAAACCCCGGGAAAGGTGGAGCCGTGGTTCGAATGACGCGAGGGTGAATTCATTGGGGGAGGGATTGGACTGTTTGCATCTTGTTGTGTTCAACGAAGAGGATCATCGAAGAGGACAATGAGGAGTGGAAGGATATCGCCAGCTGGAGGAGAGTGGGGAAGGAGAGCTTCAAGCCGTATGAGAAGCTTTTGTAGGCGTAATTCTGTCATCGACGATATGGGTTCCTTTTGTCGCGGTACAAGAGAACACCGATGATAATTTTCTTGAGGCTTTCTTTTTCTCAAGAAATAAGTTCTCCATAGCAGTCATGGCAGGAAATACGACTGTTCCGCATTACTAGCGGCAGCAGCGAGAAATCAACTACGATAGGGACTCGCCCCATGGTGATATCTAGACACCTCCATCATTTATCGTACAGGGTCATCGTCTTGCAAGCGCGCTTCCACGGGAGAAGCCAATAACTGTGTCCAAAATGATTGTTGGGATGGTCTTAGATGACGCGAAGATTTTGGACGCCCTCTTCTATCTCATTCTGGCGTTATATGCTTGACGACCTCTGGTGATTAAGTTTGTGCTGCATGCATACGAAACACAACAGAAGAATAGCGAAGGTCTGACCGACACGGATCCGTGAGAAGTGGTAGATAGTCCTTATGCCTGGCTATACGCAAGTCAGTGACGCATTTTTACAAATTGTGACGACGACGTACATGCAGAAACCGCCAACAATATCAATATTCCGCAAACAGTTTTGTCGAGTGCGTTTTTCCTTTGCATTACCCTTCCCTGAATCCACCTGTACCAAAACACTAGAAATCGGCCGGGACGTGGACAGGTCTTTGAGCGAAGTTTGCGCAATCAGTACGACTGTAGAAGAAAGCAGGCATAGACGGGGGATTGTGGAGACGAGAACCACGATACCGCGTTTTGAGGGCTGCGTCCTTGTCCAGGACGACCAACACGTGCACCGTGAATCAGAATCCAGTTTTGACGTAGGAATATTATAGTAGTGGACCCGTGATATTGGCAGCCGCAGTAGTGGAAGAACAAGGGCCGGAGGTCAGACCGCACCCATGGTTCGGGACCGCCTGGTATTTTCCAGAAATGAGAGTATGATATCGGAACGAAGGTGCCAAGCTTCCCTTGAGAATGAGAATAACGACGGACCCAAGTTCATGCGTGGCGTCTACCTGGCTTCGATGGTTGGCATCTTTTCAGGAAGATTTGGAGGAGGTAATCGAAAACTTGTTTGAGGTGGAGCTAGCAAACGGCGTACACTAGATGCGTGTAAAAAGACATCCCGGCGGCTCGTTTGCATTTCCTCGATTTCATCACTGAAATCATCAACAGGGGGAGCCAGAGTGTTCTGCACCGTGACAAACGTGATGCTGTCTATCTAGTCGCGAAGAAACGAGGTCGATTCAATATCCACAGGATGCGTTATCCCCTCCTACATTTTATTACAGTCGGACCATGTACGAAATCGTTGATGGAGATGGTTAGATGTGCTGAGAAGGCGACACATGAAAAAATGCTGACATTGAGTGTCGATCAATGTACTATTTGCAACGTTAGATACTACGTATCGACCGGAACGATAGCTGAGTAACATACCAAGAGATTCTGAACGTTCGGAATGTGGGCTTCAACCGCACTGGGTAATATCCTTGGCCGATGAGCGGTATGGAACCGGAGATGACAACTGACGTCGTTATAAATGCAGTGGGTAGACAACGACGACCTCGTTTAGGGCTGTTCTACCAGCTCTCATGGGGCAGCTTTGATGCACTATTCCCAGTACATTGAAGAAACCTCATGCAATTTGCCACTAAATTGCAACGGTCGACCTACGGCAATTAGCTCGAGGCAAGCAGCGCAGAACAAACAAGACATACATTGATCAGGAGTTAGGTTCGCCCTCGGCACAGAATTCCGTGCCAGTGCTTACCAACTTTCGTGGAATGAAGGATTTAGACGTGTAGGTGCGAAGACTTTCAGACAGGCCATATATACCTTCTAATACATAACAATACTATAATGATAGGGCGCATGTATTGTAATATTCGCCTGTAATCACAGTTCAAGGTAATTTATTACAATCACTATGATTCACATGAAGGGCTCATTGCTGGGCCGCTGCCCGCTCACTGCACATCCATTTTGGCTCAGCGCGCTGCTTTCCTTTTTGGCTGACTGCTTCTTTTTTTTCGGTTCCTGTAGGTTCTCCGCGGATTTCTGGCTTGTCCGATATTTCGTGTTCTATTTATATTCTGTTCTGATCAGGAACCTTCGGTACGGTATTCCGTACCGCGGCATATGGGCATATGTTCTGAGGTGTGACGGGCGTGACTCTTCTTTCTCTGACGGCGCTTGTACACTCGCGCATACGACGTGCATGCATGCATCTATCTCATCGCTTCTCACCATATTTATTTGCACTGAAAGTGTTTTCTTGAGGTGGATTGGCTTTCGCAGGACTCCGGGATTCATGATATTCCTAGCTATCACAGAAATCTCGGCGAAAATTCTTGTGCTGCACTCCCATTCCTCAAACGCAGCTACTCTCGTCTTGACTAGTAATTTATGCCTTCATTAAATCTTTTGTATGCCATCAGTACTGTATCATTATTGCTGACATCTGGTACTCACGGTCCCAGATCCACGGCATGAATGGGTACTTCATGTTTTCTGCCTAGTTGTCGACCTTTCTATTGGTGGATTGCATATAAACACTCTTATATTTTCAAGTTTTATCCTGATTGCATAATAATTCTCTCATAGTGGTGGAAAACCCACTTGAAAGTGATGTCAGAAAGTTAATCGTTAGGAATAACAAAATCTCTCTCGGTGTCTTCTCCCTTGGTTACTGGTGCCTGCCACGCCCCCAAATAATTGATTTGAATGTACAGTGACCGACCTATTCCATCTCATATTTATTTTGCGCATGGTAGTCTGCCGAGACGTCGAAGCGAGGTCTTGCTCTACGGTACAAGTTGAATGGCATTTACCCTCAGGTTCAAGTTGTCGGACCGAAATTACAAAGTCATTTTTCAGGCCTTAAAGTCGACACGGAGCTGTATCATATATGGTTCAATGTATTCCGATGAGTTTTAGCATCTCAGAATACGTAGAACGGGTGACGGAAGTCGTTTTTTCTTTCCGTTCCGATGTCTTCCATCCTGAAAAGGAAATTCGGCATCTCCCGATCATGGATCCAGCCTGTCATCGTCGTCGTGGACAACGTCCATGACGACCACAGCCTAGTAGAGCTTCCTAATTCTATCGGCTTTTTACCAGCCTCTCCGTGCCTTTCTTGTGCTATACTATCATCACTACGACGTTGCCAGCAAACCCAGCAAATATCAACACCCAATTCCTGGCCAATTTCTAGCACCATTGTCTTCTGCATAGCCCCGCTTGCAATGGCGGCGACAACGTCTACGATATGCGTCAGGTATTCCGATCGTTTTATCATTGTGAAGTACATCATCCGTGTGCCACTACCCTCGTGCTACCATGGTTCTATTCCTGACTCACTGGCAACTGCTGGGTCTATCGCCATCCTCTCTCTGAGCATACCCAGTACCTGCCATCATGTGCACGAATAATTCTTTTCTCATCCCTGTCTCATCACTATCCTTAGGGCTGTCATATTTTGTGCAAACTCATCTTCGCCATGCAGCATATGGCACCCTGATTTTGTCGTCGTCACGGTCAAGGTCCCAAGGATCCACTTCCCTCTCATACTACGGTCATTTCCGCGCATTCCTCCCAAGTGAGGTGGTTGGGCATGTGCCGCGGAATCTCAAACTCCTGGATAGCGAGTTCCGGCTTCGTGAGGCGGAGGCATTTGAGTGTCTAGCTACGATGTGCCGGCACTTCAGTTAGGGGATACGGATACCTGATAGCATATAGGTAGCTATTTTGGTCACATTTTATTCTCGCATTTTAGACAGGCCGAATATACGACACGGTTCTGTTTCTTGTTTGAATGAGACAAATTTTTGTAGACTCGGAAATTTTTTTTCATAAAAACATATGAATGTGACATTGATGTGAGTCAGAAATAAAAGAACGATGCCTTGGCAGGAAATGATGTCCGGGCCAGAAAATCCTCTAGTCGCGTGTCTGACATGGAGATCATGAAAGAAGCCTTGCTCAGGCACCTAGACAGGGCACGACAGAGCTTATGGGACCCAAACAAGAATGAACATCGATTCGGAACCGGGTTTATAGATCCCCAACAGATCCAGAGTGCAAAAGTGGTAATGGGCGCACAGGGCGCCAGGCCTGGTCAGCGGCCAAACGGCATCGACATGGTGCTCACTGTGCCAGGTGATGAGCTCAGCTATAGTGTGTTACGCAATCACAGCCCTGGTCCAGACCCTGTAAAGAGCGTACTCAATGTTGCCTCTAGTCAAGGGGATGTAATAGATTAACACGGGCTACAGTTACAGCATTGTATTACAATATGGCTGCCCTGTAACCTTAGGTTTTAATGAATTATCCCCCAATTCTGGGGTGTTTCAGATCACAAAACGGTTGCGTTCCTTGAGTCTCGTTCCATCTTGTCTGAAGCGTTCTACTACAACTGTCCCATGCAAAAAATCGCCAAAAGGGACAGTGCGACGATTAGGTGTCGTGCTGCGAGCGCAGCAAAGAAGGCAAATTTCTAATCGAAACTGTTAGGTGCATATCGAGCCAGAACAATCGTCGAAGGTCGTACCGAAATGAAAGTTTCGGACCGGGATATGGATGTAAGACTTTGGTAGATCAGTGGTCACAAGTCTTTGGGTTATCTTCCTATCTTGACCAATACAAGACATTCTTTCCACGAACGCCAAGGTCGGAATGATTGCGTGAAGCTAGTAGGCATCAGTAACCGCAAATATGCTATGGAAATCGGGACGGCCGCAGTGCAATTGCTTCGAATGTCCATCTCTCGGTTCACCAAAAGGTACGAGTTCATCTTTGTAGAAATTCATCTGGTATCGAGAAGTTAATAACTAAGAGGTGCGTCAACAGAAGGGCGCACCAGGTTTCAAACCTCCCGCATGACCCTTGTAATGAGAAACACCGCTCTACAAGACATCCTTTGGACTGCTCAATACATGTAAGCTGTTAAATTTCCTCGTATAACCTTCCCAAAGGGACGTTCAAAGGTACAGTCAGAGGACCCACAAGATTGGATGTTCATCTATAAATATCTGGAAATTAGTTGATGATAGTACGGCAGAGAAAAGGCGCACACTTGGTGGCACCTGTATTGCGGCTTTCATATTTCTTTGAGGAAATTGTATCGATGAGCCTTCTTGAGCGCCAGAGGCATGACTAAAGAGTAGCATGTCGCGTCCCTTGCTGATAGCAAGCGGAAAGTGAAGAGCAATCGGCACAATTGGCAGTCCTGTTAGCCATTTTCAAGCTCCGATTATATCGGTATCGAATTTCAGCACTTCCATATATATTTCGTTATTCCTTTTTCTCAAAGTCCGTAGGACCTCTGGCATAAGTCAGACGTGATCTCACGATGTATATCCTCTAGAAATTGATGATTTCGAGGAAGCCGATACCAAAAACAAAATGTTTCCATAGGTAAGCATCTAATACAGTTTGCCGCCGGCTCCTACGAAGCGGCTGAGGTATTTGGGTCTCAGGCCTAAAACAATGGAGCGACATTGGCCGTGGAAGTTTTCTTCAAATTAATATCTGTTGATAGTTTCAATTTTCAGCTTCGTAAGGCGGCATTCGCGCCTACGGGTCACTGTGAGTTTTCTTTGAGCTCCAGCGCCGGCAATCATTAATCAGCGACGTCAGATGGGGCTAACACGGGCAAAATAACTATGCAGCGCGGCTTAAGGACATAAGGGATCAGCTTGTATTATTGGGTTGGGCTCGCGCGGTTCTGGTATTGGTGTATGCTGGGATGTGGACAGTGGTTATATTTCTGCATATTCAACCTGTGGTTGCACCGATATTCCAACCCCTGTACAAGTAGTACTACTAGTACCGTAGTAGTAGTATTCGGTCCCAGGTACTCATATATAGCCTCATTGTAAATAAAATTGGACAGGTCGGCGGAGCTTGCGGCTGAGATTGCCTGGGGTCCATCCTGACATCTTGTGTACCAGTCGAGATTGACTCCAAAAGTCTAGACAGTGTAACCGATCGTCTTGTGATCGTACAAGTTTAATCAAGGTCTAACGTATTGATCGTCTTCACCGGCTCTGAGCTATCTTCGAATGAACTCGCGACCGGTACTTCCCTCATGTTATTAATGGCTTCCCCGCCATACGAATCTCGTCTCATTTTGGACTCTTTCAGCTATCTTTGGAACTTTTTCTCTCTGTCCAATTGGTAAATTTAGATAAGTATCCGGTAACCCGGTGACTATCGGTAACTCAGCTGTCCCAATAAGGAACGCCGGGTTTTTGAAGAACCCAATACCGTTGGGTTCGGAACACGCAAGAGAACTTCATTATCCGACTCGCTGTTCTCTTCTAGGAGTGCCACAGACGCATACCTTTGAATCTTAGAACTATGTAGATAACTGTTCATGAAGCTTGACCCGCTCGCCTTCTGCATTTACGTACGTCTAACTTGCTCCACCATACCTACATAAGTCTGCAGTCCTGCTACTGTTCTCCCCAAACTTTAACATGTCACGGCAGTTATCCCACAGCACGGAAACCCACCCCCACGCTGAGTCCGATGTTGTTGCAGATTCGCTCGCCGATGCCTACGTGTTCTTCGACTTTGACTCACTGTTTGAGGATCACGTTCAGAACTTCACCCATTTCGGCTCGCTTTTATTTCATCCCTATACGGATCTCTATAACCTTGATGTGTAAGCATTTGTTAGCCTGGGTGTTATCTTTCTTGACTTCATAGTCTGACATCAGTGCAATCATTGGAGTCCTCCCCTTTCCTAGGCTCTACGAGTACGCTATTCGGTTAGACTACTCTCCTGAACAGCGGTTATGGTTGGCGGATCAAACCTCTAGGTTCGAAGATGCCGTGCTCAATAACAAGGTTCTTCTCTTTTTTGAGCAACTGTGGGAGGAATGGTTTTGTCAATGGCCGGTCCATACCAACGCAGTACTTACGGAGAGAGAGCACCAACTCCAGAGGGCTGACATGGAACAAAGGAAGATTGTACGTCCCTGTTGAACTTGTGGTGTCCCGCAAAAGCTAAACAATTCTTGACAGGAAATTTTCACCTTGTACATCATGGGTCTTAGAAACAAGTGGGTCGATAATGTTCCACCTCAGGAGTGGAGCCTTGCCAGAGTATTCGCAAAGCTTGACGAACTGGAGGAAATTATTACGGAGCATTTTTTTGAAGTTGAACATCTTTTCACTAGTATTGGACCTCCAGAGGTTTAAATAGTGTAGATGGCCAAATCTTAGACGTTCCTGTATCAACGGTACGACTGTTGAGCCCCGTGGAAGTCACCGTCGTCTGGTAATCGGGAATAAGGCGGGTGGATTCAGAGCTCCGAGTCCCCATGCGACATATGTCATGCAAACAGTTAACCTTATATCGGTTTTGGCTTTCGGCGTGAGTAGGAAAATGAAATATCAGTGTCAAAGTGGACCTTCAAAGTCGGAGTCAGCTTTTGAAGTACAGCGAAATGAACGTGATGTACGAAGCTCACCCGCTGCATGGCCGCTTTGTGCCGTAAAAGAGTTCCTGTCGGGTCATGTAGAATCTGCCTACAATTATTCGATAAACGTAGGTCGTCAAAGACATACCTTTATAATTCAGCATCTTTATGGTGACATCCAGACCGGACGTTGGGTCCTTGACAGTCCTCTCGCCCTTCTGATTCTTGACTTTATCTGTCGGCTTTTCTTTAATCCCAGCCATTCTGTTCATCAACTACGTCTTCACGTTCACTGGCTGGTCGCTAGAGGAAGTGAGGTGCATTTTCGACGACGGACTGGTCCGCGATAAACTGACGAACATTCACCTTCATGAGCTCGTTTCTTGTCACTGTATGCCAAAAATCGTTGGCACAGGGTATTGTTCGCTGTTCCGTTCTTCGAGAAATGGCACTAGCCGACGCAACGGAGATCCACCTATGTCGTGGGTCCATAGTTATTGGTCTAGTATATATCTTCTCGCCTTCGCCTCTATGTGCGGACAAAATCCCACTGAGGTCGTGTTGACGTAGGTGAAGCACCGTGATCGCCATTACGAGAGTTTTCGAGTAGTCCTAGTAGCGTTATTCGTGAGCTCTAGTTGCAAGAATATTTGGGTTGGTGAAATGATTGCGTCGGCGCCCTGGTTACCTAGGCCAATCGATTTATTTAAATAACTTGAAGAAACATAGATGTTTGATGTTCCGAGTCCTATGAATATAGAATATTCGGACATTATGCAGTCGGGAAGAACCCGTGGAAAATTCTATTTGTGTCATCAATTGATCTCGCATTTTGCCGACTGCCCACGCTATCTCTGCTATCTATCTATCCTGATCTACGAGAATTCCTGACTTTTTCTCCTCTAGTGCCGGAGACAAACTCATCAATGTTGACTGCCAATGCGCCCTATCTGATACTGTACGGGAATCCCTGGTAGAGTCAGAGTGCCCCGCGTGCGTCTGCTACCAACATTGAACAGGGCGGTGGTAGTGAACACACTGTGGTCACTGCTGCTGTTTTGTCGCCGGACTCCTCACATTTCGTCGATATCGTTGAACCCTGACGTGATAACGTAAACCAGCGTATCGAAGACCCGCCTGCAGTTGCCTCAAGCCAATCCCTCCACTAAGACCACCATCATCGATATTCGCGGGGTCCCGTTCTCTTCACCCTTTCCCTTGACTGGCCTCAGAACATATCTCGCGAGGTCGTAGAAAGCAAGAGACCTTACTTTGATGGATTGTGCGTAAATCGTCTGGATGACATCCCAGCGCAAAGTAGGGGCCGCGGCGACTTGTGCCTGCAGCACTGTCGAGACTCGACAGGCTACAGCCACATTGATGCTTCTAGCACCAACACTGTTAGCAACAGCGAAAATGCCGCCCGCTCCAGCTCTGGCAGCGACCTCTCTTCTCTCATCAGTGTTTCCGTTCACAATGATGCGTCGTCAATGCCTCCCGTATCAACAATAACCCTCGGGCCAACGGTACTCTCGTTGATGCCCGCATTCAAACCATGCACCCTCACACTGTTGACTTCTAGCTTCACCGACTCTGACTGCGATGTCGTTGATGCCGACAATCAAACCACTTGTCCTAACGCCAATGACTCCAACCTCACCAACTCCAACTACACCAAAGAGGCTCTCGTCGATGCCCGCATTCAAACTTCTCATCCTAATACCAATAACACCTGTATCAACGAGGCCAACCGCAGCGACATCGCATGTCCTGTCGTTGTCCATATCGAGAACGCTTCGCCATCAGTTCCCTTTTGGGAATTGTTCATCTTTCACGATGACCGCCATGTTGTCAAGCACACGGTGAATCTTTCCCTCCTCTCTCCAATTTCTTGGTTCATCTCACGATTATTTGGGTTATCTTTCACGGTATTGAGCGTCGCGGCACCCAGTTAAGTTATGAGCTCAATGCTGACCATGTTGAACAGCCCTTCCAGGTCGCCCTCTGTCACCTAGCCCATCTTCATCGTCGTAACGCAACCCGTCACAATTTTGTACTTCAGAAACGACACTTACATCACCAAGAGCCAAGATGTTCAATTTGTGAATAACTCAGCCACTCTGTGTCCTCCCTCGTCACCGGCAACTCGCAACGTCTCCTTTTGAAAGGTCTTTTCAAGCTTCCCTTCCCCACCATGCCTCGGTAAATTGCCCTTTGTCTACCCCTCTCCGGGTACCGTTTGATCAGAAAGATCTCGCCTCTCAACATGGCATTTCAACGGTTCTTCTACAGTCACCGAAAACAGCACCTCGTCGTTACACCCGCTCAAAACCAGCGCCTTCATTGTTCTCTCAGCCTGAGATTCTACAGGGCAATTATCTGTCTTAAACCAACGATCACCATCTAATTCGACCGTCGAATCTACCACAACAATGCAGTTAACGGTGACCCCGGCCGACTTGCTGGCCACAGCACGCTACGACTTTAGTAAAGAACCAGATTGGCTATTTTTTGATGACGACAGGCTCACCGACTTATCATCGCCAGGCTCGTCACTGCCCATCTTGAAGGATCTTGATCAATTCCTGTCAGGTAACTTTCTCACAGGTGGGGTACATCGCCGCTCCTCGATACTCCTTACAGCGACGCCTACGACTTGTTTGATTCGTCGCTGCCCAACATCCCCTCGGTTCCTTCCTCACGGCTCCCATCTTCCAGGGCAGCGGTGTCCCTCTGATATCAGATGCTGACGAACCAATGATCCGCTCGTACGAAGAACTGATGGCGACTCATGCACCGCCTGCCCGACGAAGGCTTATCAGCTCCCGGATTTGGCGAAATTGTACATCATGTCGCCGACCTCGCCAGCTGTCGACTTCGTAGATCCCGCTTCCGTCCACCCTTCTCCCTTTCTTCCCGTTGACCAGCCCCCTTTGTCTCCCCTGTCATCCACCACCGTCCGCCCGACGAAGCCCACTCCTCGCATGTCGTCTGCGACTGGTACCCGTAAAAACATTACCCCGGAGACCATGGTTCCCCTCGATGACCCCACACTGCCACGCGTCTAATGGACACTATCCATTGCCAGACAATTTATGATTGTTTGGCGCTGACCTTACGGTATTCAGTCTATACACTGTCCCGGCCTTGTATTTACCGTAATCGCGAAGGTACGCGTACGACTTCTTTATAATTGCACATCGTTGCTAACTCATTCTCTTCAGCCTAGAATTCCCACGTAACGGTAAGCTGTCAAGCCGCCGGTAACGAAGATGGGCTATCATCACCGAGTTTCGGCAGAGGAAGGGATTGACTTGCCGTCGACCTGGGTGTTTGGAGAGACGGTGAGGGTTTTGTTGAAGTGCTTGGCGGGAGGATGAAAGGTCAAACCGTTAGCTATGTCTATCGGTGCTTAATGTTACACGATATAATCATGCAGAAGTTCTAACCAACTCTTGATATTTATGCAGTATATTTCTCTGAGGATAACAAACACGGATGGGAAGTATAGGACAGCAAAGAGATGATAAGAGCATAGGACTCGGATCCTGCCACTCGAATGTGATGGCCATCAAATACTAGTCATATGAAGATGTACAGAATAAGACGTGTATCCCCGTAGTCTGGACCCTGCCTCTATTCACATTGCACGCTAGTGGTGCTAGTAGAGTAATCGAATTGAGGTCGATTCCGTTCTGATTGAAACCCCTACTAGAGATTCAGGGATTTGCGAAGCATCGACTTTCACGTACAAATAGGGGGAGTCAGAGTTGTCGATTATGGGTCGATTATGGGTCCAATTCTGAACACGATTATGGACCCATAACCGTGCCATAATCAACTTTGACTCTGACCACCCTTGTAAACGATCCAAAGAGTAATTATTATTAATACATAGACTACCCGTTACCTTGAACGGCGACTTGTTATGTAAGGGTAACGGGATCCATAATCGACTTCATAATCGGCATAACCGACTCTCGAGTCGGTTACTATCGATCAATGGGAAGTGCAACTCCGGTCAGAAGTGCAACTTTCGCTAATGTGAACCTTCTACAAGCCGCAATTATTACCCGTTCCTCCTGTAAATTTATTTTAGAATGCCTATAGATGATATCTATAAATGTATCAAGTCAGAATGGTATTCGGTTGTGATAATTATAATCAGGAATTTCTACATCATGTCCAATCGGCTCGGAAATGAGTTGCAGAACGTGTTCTTGCCTCGTATCGACAGAGTGAGATCTCGGGCGGTTCTGAAAGACTTGTAGAAACTTTGTATGTGTTATTAGAGTCTTCTGACGAAAAAATGAAGGGGAGCGCATCCGAAGTCAAGTGTGCACATGCAGTCGAAACTAGAAGTGCAATCCAGCGTGACAGGCTCAGTGGCTCCGCTGGAGCCGTGGCGAGCCGGTCACCGCTTTGTCATGACTGCAGTGTACCGACAGCATCGGCATTTCGGGTCACAGCTCGTCACGGTTGCACTTCCCTGCTACTTTGATCACCCAGACGGCATCAGTACTATGGGTGGTCGGGATATGCAAATTCTCGATAAATGATTTTCTGTAGCTCTCACCTGGGCTCCGTTTCCTTAGAGAATTTAAAATCATCTTCCTAAATATGTTCCAATGCTAAGATAAATATCCTTGGGGATTTCGTTTTGTAGAGCAAGTGTCAAAAAATCGCTATATGCAAAATTTCGTCACAGCAAATGTCACGGTAAAATTGAACGTCCGACACGGCCGGCCACGGCTTGCTGACAAGGAAACATGGTCATCCTGCAATTAGCGCCGAAAGGCGGCAGAGCGGATGTTGAAACTGTCACATCTTGTAACGCTGAATTCAATGTATCTCTCATTTTTCGTGCATCCCTCCAGCGACAGGTCCGGATTTTTCTGTTTTGAACCCTTACAATGAGCCTTAATCATGCCCCCAAGTCATTCCGAGGCTCTTCAACGCTACAATATGAAACCGGAGGTAGCCGGTCCTTACAAAGGCCAATCTCGACCAGTTTTTGCTGCCTCGCAAGGCTTCCTCTATGCCTACAAATAAAATTACCGCGCAGTATTAGTTATATAGATTCACTGAGTTATCAAAAAAAAACTCGAAGCCAACAACTTGCTAGAATGTGCTAGAAACCAAAATTTGCACATCGCGATCCATTTGCAGATCGTGATTACCCATAGTATCAGCGACCACAAAAAAATCCAAGACTTCGTACAATGAAAATATAGTACATAAAGGTGAGGTCTACAAAATTTCTAGAGGAGCGATGAAGAATTGATGTAAACGCTACGGGTCAACATTTTCGGTTGCACTTCTAGGTGATCGATAGTATGCGATTATGGTCGATTATGGTCATCCCGTCGATTATGGACCCATAATCGGACTCCATAATCGATTCCATAATCAATCCATAATCGACTCATAACCAGCGACTCTGACCCTCCCTAATGCTGGCAGAATGAGAGTGCAGAAAGTTGACAGAAATAACCGAAGAATTCTTTCCATCCGTTAATATAGTGAACCAGTAAGCAGTAAGACTCACCGACACCCAAGATACCTACCCAATAATATGATTTATGTAACAGGTAATGTAACAAGTTTAACTCAAGTGCAACGTAAAGAACAGTGTCAGTCGTCCACACACCGGACACCGTGATGTAGTCGATAAGGCCTGGTTTATACACCTGTAGATGAAAGTTTTCAGAGTGTGTAGCTACGACGGATAGGACAAAGGTTTACCTGTAACAGAAAATGTGGCCACACATGGTCGCAGTGATGTTTGTGCAAGGCACGACAAAGCAGGAGCGGCAGTGAAGAGACAGGGAATCAACCCTGGCGGTATATCCTGCATACCAAGGCATGTTTCTGTTATACCAATTAAAGATCAGGTTCGTAGTGAACAGCTTCAAAATTATACAAGCCTGTAGTCAATATTGACCCCACTTAGGCCAGACAAGAGAGGCTGTGTTAGAGCTGTGGTCGGCGCCGCGTAAGATCTCATATGACTTGCAGGAAGATCCTCCACAAGGTTTCGGACCATCCTCTCGTGGGCCTCTGTTTGTTCATCCTGCCAGTGTGAGGTTATAAGTATCCAGCTAGATCTCTTTAAATGCAAACCTACACACCATTGCTCTGCCCTGTATAACCGTGTGAGCCGGACCCTCACATCTACGGTAGAGAATGCTTACCGTGTAGTGTCTGTCCACTTCAGCTTCCGCATGGATATCGTGAACGTCCTTTGTATGCTAAATTCCTCAATCAAGATCTTGAAAAACCAAAGGATAAGTAGGGACTTACATCGGTATACTCACTCTCCCCAGAGAATCCCACTTCTCCGTTACACAGCATACATTTTGGGTGCATGATGGAATTTTTGTAATGGCCCTTTAGATCGTCAAACATACAACAGCACTGAAGGCAGTAAGAATCTGCATGTATGGTCTTGCAGTGCTATAAGAAAAGCAAGGGAATCAGACAAGGAGGGATAAATTTCACTGTGAGACAGTATACCGATGTGAACTCGACATCCCCTTTGAAACCTAGAGTGCACAGATTACACGTTGGGTGGCGAGGGGAATCCTTGAAATGCTGGGGTAGTTCATGCTTGTATAGTAACAAGTGACAGACGGAGCAAAGTACGCGAGGATGGGCGTCATCGTGATGCTGTCGAACGTATGAGGTAGTCTGCAGAAGCTAGGAAGGTAGTACCAACCGCATTACATAGCGCCCTCGTCCTAAATCCTCGGCCACATACGGGACAGGTAGGATGGTTAGGTGAGCCACGATAGTGCTCATCCAGGGAAGTCTGTGACCTGAACGTGCGCGTGCAAGATCTACAAGGAAAGAGTGCAGAGGATACTTGCGGTGGGTGCTCCATGACGAGAGTCTGGAAGTAAATCTCGGTTTTAAGGTAAATCTGGGTGAGGGCAGTCGATGAATGCCGCCACTACAAGTTCAGCCGTATTCGATGAAGATTTGTTTTATGGTGACGGCGAGAAAGTCTGGACTGGGAGCCAATACCATCACAGTAAGGTAAAGCTAAAAAAAACCTCATCGGGATGATGAAGTCCCAATTCCAAGTCGAGATGTGACTCTGGTAAGCGGATCCGCATAGGTCTTAAAGCGGAGACGTTAGAAATTGACCGGGGGGACAAGATTTCATTTCCTGACGGACAGAGGAGAAAACCAAACCCGTGCATCTAGAAGTACACCTATTGATAGGCGGAAGAAAAGGATAACAGAACGCTAAAAACCGTCGGCGAGTTAGAACCTTAGCTTAGGCATAGCGAATATTTGCCAGCAGGTTCACCTCATGAAAAGGCCGAGGAAGGCGGAAGAGACCTATATTATCGGTAGTAAAGTACACCGCGAGATCAAGGGAGTAATCGCTTTAGCGAAGGCGAAAGTAGACGCGTCAGCATTCAGATCAGGAAGGAGCTGAACCACTTGAGCGTAGCACCGGCAACACTACGCCATCAACACACTCCCATCTGCCTTCTCGATGGTAAAGATCAACCATCAAGGTCGGGTCAGATTTTGATGCGCGAGGTGGACACGGTAGCCTACAATCGGTTAGTATATTGTGTGTGCGAAATGCATTGATGAGACTTACAGTCTAACCCTGGCTGCCTGACACAACATCTGCAAAAGTCCAGAATTCCTTCCCTGCAGTACCCTAGCCTTCGAAAGCCACCTCTCGTAGATCTGTCTGTATTGGACCGATATTTAACTTGATATCATACCGACAGATTATTTTAAGCCAGAGCGTGAAGATATTACGAAGACTGACCGACTCTCCTCGGTACCTTCTCGAATAGGGCTGCATAGAGAAAACATCGTGTATTTGTGTAATTCATTCGGGACAATGGTGGGGAATAGATTGCGACAAATAAGGGTAAAGTTCTCGGATAGAATCCTGTGACAGTGTAGTATATTCTATTCACAGAATGGGAAATAGCCGACCTAAAATAGATTAGTCAGAAGGATGATACAAAGTAGTGAAGAAACTGAACCTTCTCGATCAACATGTCCTGCGAATGTCGCCATGGTGGCTCAAGAGACTTCGGAAGATCTTTCATGAGCCAGGTCCATCCGCCGGTGAATTTGAGGATCTCGATCAGCTCCGATCCCATTCAGTGAAGGATGGAAGGATGGAAGGTGAAGCTTGAAGTACCGCCACTATCAAAGTGCTCCATGCACTTGCAACCTGAGACACAAAATGCCTTTTCTTTCCGCAATCAATCCACTTGCGCCCGTTAGATTCAACGAGAAATGTATTCAGGCTTGAAGAGTACGTACTCAGGATCGCATTGTGAGTCCTCGGCGAGCACACAGAAAGGGCCGAAAAGAAGATCCATCCGCAGACCCTTGGCGAAGGGTGGTGACTATATTTGGATGGTCAAAATAGAATCAGAATCCCCGGCGCCGGATTTTGCCTCCGTCAACATCCGGAAGTTCCTTAATAAGGCAATATTGCATAGTGTTTCGATGAGGTGACCTGGTGTGACTTTAAATGACTTCGGCTTCAATGGCTTCACCAAGTCATAATTTTTGAAGGCTTTGAAGTCAAGTTGCCGTCACACTGAAACCATGACCTCATTCATTTCCTTTGAATGGCAAGTCATCAGTTGTTGTTTAGGCATATTCGAGAAATGTCGGAGAAATGGCAGGAACTACTGGGCCGAGTCAAAATTAACCTAAAATAGCATTTCGATATTTTTAAATGAAGTCGAAGCTCGGGCAACTTCAAGTCGCGCCAAGCCCCGCCGAGCCGATACCGTTGTGTGATTTTGCCGAAGTCACTCGGCAATAGCGGCGCGACTTACTTCGGCTTGACTGGCGCGGCGCGCCTGATGATGTCATGTTTTATCGAAACACTAATACCGCATCATGCAAAATCCAGCATCTGGGATTTTATATAATTCCCGCTACCTCGGTATATGTGGCGCCCTCCTGTTTGAACTTTTGGCTTGAAATTGCAAGATAACCGGTCTTTAATCCTGTCGCGCTCCTGCATCCTCCTTCCTTTGCATCATTCCATTACTTCTTGAATTCAGCTGTATTTTCGTGTCCATGGCCCGACCTGCTTGCCTCTAGTGCAACACTAATCGAGGCTAGTCCCGCATGGATTGGTGCTTCGGTCTTTCTAATCTGATATATCTGCGAATTTTCCCGTGAGATGTACCTTTCTGTTTTTAAGCGACGCTTCATGTATCAGTGTCACTGCCATAGGGGGTGTCATTGTCATCGTAGGTTCCATGGATGAGCTTGTTGCTCAACGGCCATGATACTGCTGGTTGTCCTGTGCATACTGCTGATGCTGATACCGCTGAACTGCTGATAATGCCATGCCGCTCGTGCTGCTGATAATGCCGCTCATATCGCTGATCCTGCTGAAAATTCTACAATCTCTACTCGTTCTCTCATAAAAACTTTTCTATACGTATCCACCTGTCGGTGTCGCTTATTGTTCAGTCTTCTGCTCTTTGAGTATCCGAGGGTTTTGTCATACCACTTCATATTTGATATCCTATAACTCATGGTACACGCATATTTATCCAACATCAGACCATTCCTCGAAGCTAATTTGGCTCTCGACGGCAACCTCCATTCCTTCTCAACTTGGCAACTCCTCGCCTTCCAGTGTCGAGGCTATCCGAATATTATTTGCTTCCGAATCCTCTCGGGTCCATGTCTGTCAACGAAGGTGAATTGGAAGTCGCTCAGGCCTGTAGTTCTCTGATGCAATGGACCTCATCAACACCAAGAGACAGACGAACGAGGCGAGGCGTGCACAATTTTCCACCAAGCAAGCATGTAAACCTAACGATGGCGCATCAGTGCGGTATCTTCTTCGAAAGATTTCATGTTTCTGTGAACAAAGAGCTGAACTTGAGCTGCCGGTTATGGATGGTAGCGGGCGACATGATCTGCACGCATGAAGGACGTCGTCCCAATCGGCAAGCTCTGTGGGAGGACGTCCGGGTTGGCCGGCTACCCTAAGATACTGTGATGAAAGGGCAGCGTCTCCTACAATAAAGCGCATCAGCACCTCAATCCAAGCTAGAAACTGGCTGAACGTACCTTGCGAAATCACTGAGGATAAATGTGGTGATTCCTAGACGTCATAAATTTAGGATATGGGTGATAGCATTTGACAGCTCGTTTTGACTGGTTGATACCTAAAAACAGCCATCAGAACTCAAAGCAATTCTATGGCGGCAAAAAAAACCGCAGCACCTTCACCTTCAATGTTTCAACGTTCCCACATACAGTCAGTGCCCGGACCACCGCCAATGAAGGCTACGTCGTCAGGAAAGAAGACAGCCGTCCGCTCGTGATTTCATTCACTTTCTTGAGTACTCCCGTAAAATCGTTGCCCGAGCATGGTGTCTTCAAGTTGAATGGTGGTAGGCAGCATCCGAGTCGAGCAAATAGAAGTCGTCTTGCTGATAGAAATCAAAGAGACCTCCACAGAAGAAAATGGTCAGCTTCCACGACGTGTTGTTCTACAAAAGAACGCACCTGATGCCGACAATCCAAACAATATTTTCACGCTGTTTCATCCACTACTTGAGGCGTACAAATAAGGACGATAGATGTGGGTCATATACAGAAATATTGGTTCCTTATCAGAGTAAGAGAGTAAACGGAAGAGAGCATTCCCAGGAAAATGGAGTGGTTGCGTCCATAATGGTGGTAGGAAGCAGAAGAGCCCACAACCGGTGGTCGGGCCGACACGTCAACCTCGACTAGCCTCGTGGCACACCTACTGAAGCCTTGCTCTGGTGCCCACACCTTATTGGTTCACCAGTCATTCTCGACATGAGCAAAGGTTCCACGAGCAACCACCACCATGAATACTTCATACCTCGCTATTTCTTCATCCCTAACCCTCCCTTTCGCTCAAACTCGTCATTGACTTCGAACAATGTTCTCGTTCCAATGTCTCAGCTATGTCTTACATGGCAGTCCTCTCTCTTCCACAACATTGCACCATTTTCGCCTATAGCACGAGTCCCTCGCCTTGCCAAGGAAGATGTCATTGAGGGAATTGTGCGGATTTTCCTCTAGTCCATTTCCTCTTGTTCCACGCGTCCTTGCAACCACCATTGCCATTTATCGCTCTGTAATGCCATTGCGGTGCGACAGCCATATTTCTTGACCCTCGTTATCCCGGGTCGACATCATCTGCAGCTGATGTCAGCGAGGCGCAGGTGGTCTGCGATGATCAGGATCACGGTAGTTTGAAAGGATCTAGAGGGAATGTGCACATTCGCTATCACTTAGGGCTCATGCGCTAATAGATAATGTTGCTACGACCGTCACTACTTTTTACAACGAGCCATCGAGGTCGGTAGGAGTAGTTTACTTCTATTTACCGGCCAATCAATCCAGTTCCCAGTTTTACAAATCGAGAACTTTGTACTTATCTTCCATACTCATCCTAATCAAGTCCTACAGTCTTCAATGACGACTAGCTGTCTTTCGATTCCATGTCCAAATGTTTCTTCAATTCAATTCTCGAATACGATGAACTATGCAAGACAACCTGAACAATGACGGACAGCAGAATAGTGCCAATGGCAGTAAACATCACTCAGGATCTTGACCAGCGCATGGCGTTTCGCAGGAAGCGACATCACTAAGCTTCGAGATGCACTCAGAATCACCCGCTGACTGATGCAATAAAGAATGATTAATGCGCATCGTGCTAATAGCATTACTATCAGCCTGTTTTCACTCGACACCAAGTAATCGGTGACCCCTCCCTTGCATCATCTCTCGTTTGGCCAGGCGCTGATTATCTTGAGCAGTATCATGTCTTGGAAGCTACTGTTTGCGGCGGCGAAGTCGTTGCGCTCGACAGATTCTTCGATAGTAGCCTCCCTTTCCACGGAGAAAGAGTAGAACAGAAATGAGAAGGAGTGTTCGTCGATGAGGAAATTCGGGTTACTGTTGGCACTGGCTTTGAGGTCGGGTTAACGCTGAAGTTGGATATCTGCTATGTGGTCTCATAGGCGAGATTGACCACTGTCTTTGCTTGATGCCGAGTTCTGTGAGGGATTGACCTGGCCTAAGTGCTTGCGTCATACAAACATCTCTAGCTTTCAGCCGACGCAGCGATTAGGCTGATCCGCTCCATGAAAAAGTGTGTATCCTGTCAAATAGCCCAGCAGGGTACACGAAACGCCCAGTCATCCTCTGCAGCAACTGCAAACCAGGCCTGTCATTGTGCCTCGCTGAAATTTGATCCTGAAAACGGCCTTTCGCCTTTGTTCCCGTCATTCTATCTTTTGTTGCCATCAATAATCCTCGGCGGAACCAATAATTTCAAACCCACCTGGGAGATGCGGAGTATGGAAAATCTAACAGGGAATTGCGGCACCTAGGCGACCGAGGCAGCTGCAAACTTCACCCTCCCGTCAGTGTGTGTCCCAAAAACGGCCTTGACGAAGATGCCAGACCCTCCGAAGGAAGTCCATTCAGCAAGATTGGAAGGATCGGAGAATGTAGTGCAAGATGGGTTCGAAGCCGAACCGGATATGGGGATATATCATCGTCCAAAGTCGCATGCAAATCTGTTTTATCAATCAGAGTTGGTAGCGGCGACGATTACGGGAGTTGGACCAACTCACGTCCTTGAAAAGTCCGCTTGGAAGGCCAAACATAGCAAGGAGTAGAAAAAGACAAGCATGAAGTACGAGACAAAGCTTGACGCTAATCGAAGGAAGATGAAGGACTATGTTATTAATGATGTCTCTAGTCCGGACATCTCACGAACTGCGGCAGAAATTTTATTTAAATAAATTCCGACAACGTCGCCAATGTAGAGCCCTGGGAACATACAACAATAAAGAAAGCTAAGACCAGAACACAGATAATACCGACAAATGCCATAGCGCTAGCACTACAATGGATGTTAGAGTTAATAGTAGCAAAACTCAAGCGGAGACCTACAAGGGAACGTCGAAGGGTCGGGGGTTGTTCAGAGTATACCGTACGGGTTGCACCAATTTGAGGGGCAGCGATAGAAATGTTCGCTATTACTTGCGATAGGACAAGCCGAGCTGTTTCACGAAGGATTTGGCTATTCTAAGGAATATGCATTGAGCGTTCCTTCTACCAAAGGTAAGATCAAAATGCGACTGGAAGGGAATTAGGTTCAATCTTACGAAGGAAAACAAGAGTTCTCACAAGGCGTTCTCATTGCGTGCTTCAATGGCATACGCTGTAAAGGCAGTCGAGCGGTCTTGACGAGTTCATAGAGAGAACTGCAGACTGGAGCAGCCTCGTTGTGTTGAGATGAACTGTCAAATCAGAAAAGTCAATTAATATTCCGATAGGCCATCAATACTGTACGATTTCGACCGTAGCTTCACAGGGTGTTACGCGTTATGCTTTATGGCCATGGGACCATAGCTTTACAGGGTCAGGTTACGCGTTATGCTTTATGAATTTAGCTTCATTTGCAATTCCACCACCTCGGCGAATCCGTATCAGGATTTAGATTAGATTGTAGTCCTGACGATCAGAATCGCTTGCAATGGAAAATTCCTATGCTTTCCGGAACCTGAGAGTGACGCATGTATCTCCACTGAGCCATCGGTCAGCAGGTTTGGTAGAATATGGAAGCCCTCGAAGTGGCTTGAGGCTTTAAAGGTATGGGAGAAGTAGATCTTTCATTGTATTACTTGTATATACATTCTGTATCAGAAGAACACATGTAGGGGGCAAATTTTCAGATTTTCGCAAGGAAATTGGGCTAATTGGTCATGAAGATATGACAGCTTCACAAGGCCCTGTTACGAATTACCGATAGCTTCACTTCACGGGGTCCCGTTACGCGTTATGTGAATTAACGGTCGAAATCGTACAGTACTACGTACCGACAACAGCTACCCACGTTCGCTGATCCAACACCGCATCCGCAACGTCGTCCACCCCACCAGGAAACTCGCTCGCTGATTTATTCGTCCAACTCACTCTGCCAGAGGATGATGATAGTAGCATGGTTTGATTAACGGCATTCCCCACTGTCGAGTCATCAGGGTCTTATCAACGCCAGCCAATATAGAAGAACAGAGTGGGCTCGAGTATCGATAGAGCTTGTCAACATGTTACGGTCAGTCATGATTTGAACCCTGACGTATCTACTGCGTGCGCCGCTCGACTCGCTACCGTGCCACGTATTCGAAAGGGCAAGAGATATTGGCAAGGCAGGGTGTCATTAGAAAAGAGGCGACTCACGATGTTGATACTGAGAGATATCGGTCACATCAAACTGGAAGGAAAGGAGGGAGCTCGACGTCGGTAGATCGAGTCAATGATGTCCAATGACGTCTTGGCGAATACAGTGCCTCTGAGCAGTGAGCACTGCGTGGTTCAGACCGGCTTGATAGGATTTTCGTGGGCTTAGGTGGAAATTAGTAGATTCACATTAAGACGAATGCCATTACATTTCTTGGCCAGCGCGTCGTGTTATTTCGAGGTTGTACTCGGAATTACCCGCTAGACGTCAAGGTAGCGGGTTTTGCCGCCTGCCGGCCCTACTTATTCAGTTTTGGCTCGCCCAAAATAGTTGCCACCCATTATCCACTACTACAGTACTTGACGGTATACAGAGTATTAAGACAGGTTTTCTGTTATAGCTTGACTTGGAAGGAAGGAAGGATATTTTATTAGTCGTCGGTGCTCCTGAACAGAAACGTTGTTTTTATTTCAAATAAACTACTCGGAACATTTAAACCACAAGTGAATTTTTGGCTCGGAAATTACTACCAAAGACACCATTCACGCAAAGTTCGCGCACATGGTGCCAGACGTACCCGGTGGCTCAAGGTTTGTTCAACAAGCCTCAAGGCACCTTGGAGATATTTCAGGCTCGTCTGAGCGGCGTCACCGTGTATTTTGAAAGGATGTTAAACGCTGACCCAGAGTGAGCTTTTATGGTACCAAGACTGAATATCTTTATTGTCTCACAAAAATATTAGCTGCAGAACTCCGGATTCACGAAGCGACAGCAGATTAAAGACCCAGTCCTGACTAAGCCGAAGTGGGCCGTTGCGAGCATGCCAGCAGGCAGAAGTCCGCTCGAGGGCATCCAAACAATACTCAGTAAATGCTCACTGGAGAAAATACGGGAGACGATCAGGTATATTTGCCTTCTGTGAAGACATATACTTGAGGGTGCGAGAGGTAGGACACCTTGGTTAGAGATCATATCACTGATTGGACTGTAGCAGGAGTGAGCACCACTGAAAGCAGAATAGAGAGGCGAGCACTAACCATCCCAAGCACGTTCTAATGCACTCGGTGACACCATTCTGCCATCCTCATCTTCATCGGAACCAGACTCGGTGGTTATCGCTAACACCAATGCCTTGAAACTGAACCTTCAGTGGTCATTCCCTCCAGCGTGGGAGAACCAATTGAATGCAAGAACACAGAACACAGGCATTCAATCTGTAAGCTTAGGAGGGTTTGTTATATAAAGGGCTGGTATCCTAGTTCTCGTTGTGAGGCTCGAGAGGTATCTACGCAATGAAGATGATCCGCTCCCTCTAGGAAAAGTATGGAAAGAACGAACCACCAACGGCGACTTTCCACTTCTGACTATTCCGAGTGACTCTCACCCCTTGTATGCTATCCTGACGGAGTCATCACGAGTTCGAGCGATGGCCTGAGAAGTATAAACAGGAAGAACAATGTGCCATAACACGAAGCTGTGTGAAGAAGATGAGGGTCGCCTATGATGAAATCAAACCACTGGTTTACTTACCCGTGAATCATAGCACATTAATCATCAGCGCTCCACTCATCCTCCGAAGACTTCTCAGCGCTCACCAAACGGTTTCTATCTAGATCAAAATCAGTCATCCCATTTTTAACGAAATCACATAGGAAAGACGGACCTCCAAAGGTTCATCCATAAAGAACCGCACAGTGTCGTGTGATAGTTCTGAACTATATTCTCAGCAGCTCGTCACGTCTTTGTTTCTCAACGCTGTAAGCATCTCGCACCTCTCGTACATCAGCCTGTTCGACGGCATTGAAGCAGAAGCACAAAGTTTGTAGCGATCTTGGCGTGCGGTGATGCTTCGAGGAATCGATAGCTGATGCGATACAATAAGGAAATCTTCGTACGTCATGACCTGATGGACCCATGAATAAGCGGGGCCTGAGGATCCACGGGAACGACAGTACCCGAGGACACCAGGCAGAGGGGTAGAGCTATCGCTGGAGGAACAAGGATTGGAGTGGACAGATTTACGGTCTCCGAGTAGAAAGAAGATAGTCTACAGTACAAAGTTTAGTCAACACTGAAACGAATTATAAAAACGGACGTGCCTCGAAAATCTGTCGGAATCTTGACGAGACGAGACGGCTCATCGTTAGGAAATGGTAATGGCGGTACCTAGTACTGGCCTTGCTGACGCGGTGCCTAACCCCTACGGCTCGTAGGATTTGATCGCAATGCCTGACGGCGTTTTGGTTGTAAGAAATCGACCTATTTGCCGTTCTCCTCTGGGGCTTCCACTCCCGGCGTAAGAAAGTTGTGGAGATGCGTACGTCGACAGGTAGGGACGCGCGGCCGCAAAATGTTGGAAAAGAATGACGATATGCTCTAACCGGAAAATCGCGACTGAATGGAACACGATTCGCATTGGACTGCGTGCCGCGAAATCGACAAGAAGCTATCCGAGCGAAAGACAAAATGGGTGAACTGTGGATATGCGGTTATGGGACTACGCTTTGACATCGATGGAAAATTAGACATGGATGTGAGTTTTTTCAAGGGCGCAGTATGAGTCGCTCCTGTCGAGATTGGCAAGGGGCTGGAAGGGTGATTGGATATTGATGACCGTAACCACCACGCTCTGAGACGATAAAAAGCAAGCACGCTCGTTGGTCTTCGACCACCTGTAAAGAATAACATTCAGCTCGGTGTGAGAAGATGAAGCAAATCAAAGCACATGCTGACAATCTTCAAAAATACATCTCCCCTGACTGCAGTGAATCCCCGTAACACTAAGTGATGCGTCCTCACTCCTTCCACCTAGTCGCATAGAAGCAAAGCTTCAGCGAGACGCAGGCGTGCTATTCGCGATAAAATAATCGTCCTGAGCATGCCATGATTTTGTTGAGAGAAACCAGTAGAGGATATCAGAAATTCTTACCTCGGTGCCTTCCTTAGACGGTTTATGGCGTCCCTCGCTCGTAGTACGCTCATACAAAAATTCGAAGGGTAGCGTTTTTCCACAGCCCTAGCATGTGTAAGTGATGATGCGACGTACAGAAGGCCCCGAGAGATCACTCACCAAAAGCTCCCAGGCAGAGTCGACCGCCGTCCATTTTCAATGTCTCTATAAATCAGTTCCTCCAAAAACTACAGACTGTGGAATAATAGTAGTCAGCCCTAATTTCAAAGCGGAGAAGCACACTACCTACGCGTTGCCTACGCGTCTGCAAAGTGACAAAGTGGGCCAAAGCATCGTTAGCATCGGAAAGATGCAGAAGAGAATCGAGCAGAGGTTTCACAGCAGTGGTAATCGGAAGTGAACGTGAGAGTGACAGCTAGACATCAGACGAGGAGTTCGAAGATGGGAGCCGCGTCGAAGAAGTTTTTGAGCAAACTGGCTTCCGGATTGGTCTTGTAGGTACGGATCATCGGGAAGATTCTCCGATATTTGGCATCTTCCCTTAGCGGGAGGCACGGTGCTGTTACCAAATATCCCGGATTTTTTCCACCACGACAGCACCGCACTGTGACTCGTGTCGACAACGATATCCCACATATCCCATCACTGTTAGCGTGAAATCTACCCGATCTGCCTCACAAGAACACATTTGCGCGGCTCAAGTCCCGCGACGAAGACTTGGGTGCCATGAACAAGTCGGATATTCAGCCCTGGCTGTCTTCTGCCAGCACGGAACGCGATGAAAGTGAATCTGCTAGTCTGTCGTGGCAGAGACCGGGTACTGGAAGACTGGTCGCCGTCGATGGAGTATGCCCAACATCGGCTTTTAGAAAGCAAAACGTCGTGCAGGGTACGGTTCTTGCAGGAAGAATTGCTTCCTCTAGCTCGACATGCAGGTACGTGCATTTCTTGCGACCTATATATGCTCTCTGATCCTTAAATAGAGCTCTCCTTGTCCCAAAATCTTGATATATTCAAGCTATTAACGCTCACGTACGCCAGATACGTTGATTCAACATCGAAGGACGCTGTCGAGACGGTAGGAATGGAGATTGTAAAGAGGGATGAACTACGTGGGACAACGGCTGGTGATGAACAAAAGCTGGGAGTAACAGAGCAAATCCTGGGCTGGATGTCGCATGAGGTGGCGCGCTATTCGAAGCTCAGTTCATCAAGGTAAGCATTGGTGCGGCTTGTCGTTGGCTCAACTAAGCCTATCCAAGTGCCTGCGCTCCTTCAGATCTGTTTACGCTTCTCAGCTGGTGCTGTGGGATATATACTATATGTATGCAACGTAGTCCAGGGTTCTCAGAAACGCAGTCGTGGAGCGCCTTGCTCGGATCCATGGCTCTCCTTCTGGATATGATCAGTGACTCTTCACGGGCGAAGGAATCTCTCAAACATGCTGCGTTGGTTCGCACGAGACGTGCGTTCTGTTCAGTACGTTGCCGTATCTTTCCGGTGACCTCACTGTCTGATGGATCAATAGGCTGGAGGAAAATTAAGTCTCGTCATTGAGGCTCTTCTCAAGCAAGCCAAGTCCAGCAACCATCCTCAACGGCTCATGCCTTTGGTTGGTGTTGCCATAGGAATGCTTGTACGACTAAGGAACGTCACAGAATCGCCATCATCCAGGTTATCTCGCGTGCTAAAGGTATGTCTACCTTTTCGCGTTCAGTCGCGTAAAATTTCTCATGCGAAATCAAGAACGACGTACTCACGTTATACACAAGCTCATTACTCATGTCGAAACATGTTGTTCCTACGCACGTATTGGTAAGTCTTTCTTGATCTCATGACAGGCCTTGGCTGACCAACGAAATAGGATGCGATGTATGATTTCGTTCATCATTTTATCACAGCAGATGACTTTGCCGAGACAATATGGCCCGCCTGTGAAGGGGCGACCCTCAGGTCCCCAGAATACTCGCTTAATGGTATGTCCGTTTTATGAACTCGATGTTACAGTCGGTAACAGGTCGCAGTCATAAGGCATTTTTTCACGGCATACTCAAGCCCCCTCAGTGACGATTCCGTGCACCTTGTCATCACACAAGCCGTAAATTGCTCCAAGTCAAGTAATGCCGCCGTTCGAACGAATTCAGTCGAATTGTTCAAGACCATTGTCGGCAATTATCACACGCCGTTGGTTTTGGAAGCCGCTGTGAACGAACTTTTAACACTTCCACGGACAGGGAAGACGATAGGACCAGATCATCGCGTCGCCCTTTATACCATGCTCACATCAATACCCGCTTGTGCCGTTTCCGCCTCTGTCGTTCAAACTACTACTCCTCTCCTCGCTAAAGAAAGTCATGACGCAGCTGTGTCCGCCCTTGCCTCTGCTCTCCGACCTCATATACTCCATCTCCTCCAGTCCAACCTTTCGCTGGCCAAAGACATGATCTCCTTGATAGCCAAAGAGATGAACAGTCTCAAGCCTCCCATCAGGAGAGCATTCTGCGCTTTAGCGGGTAATGTTCTCTGGTCATCGGAGAATTTGGATACGCCTGCATAGCTGGCTTTCGCGGCTGTAGTGTTACCCTCTTTCGAGAGCAGCCTAAAGACGATCTCGAACAATCCAAATGCTGGTGCCTTCGAGGGGTATATTGCGGTGGCAGTTCTTCTTAGACCTTTGGCGCAGGCCGGAAAGTTTGGTACGTCGATAACGCTGTGATCGGAGTCATGCGGTATTCATTTCCTTTCGTAGACGATGCCGTGTCGAGGAATCCAGTGATCCAGGCCATTACGTCCAGTTCTGCAAAGTCCTCGTTCCTTCTCTCTGAACGGGTTTATCAGAAACTCACTGACTTTGAGGACGAGCGGTGGCTTTTGCGCGCTACTGAGGCTCTAATACGCTTTTTAGCAAAGAAATATCTCAAAACAATGCCATCAGGTCCCTTCTTTGAATTCAATCTCCAATTCGGTTGCTTATCATCCAATAGGCTGCAAGTTGGAAATGTATTCCTGCATCTTTCTGTCAACGGCTCGTCTGCAGATATTCGAAGAGATGTGAACCGAGCCATTGAGTCGTCTGTTTCAAAGTTCCCGGAATTGACGTCTCATCTGGTTCGTGATGCATTGGTGGTTTTCACGGCTCGTGGGCTCCCTTCTACGACCAAGGTTGATGGTGTACCAGTACCGTGGAATAAGCACCCGCGACTCGCCGCCTTGCTCCTCAGCTCCGTCGCTTTTCCCGCTGATTGTGATGCTGCAGTCAGAGAACGAGAGGTTGTAGAGGCATTGATCGTAGCTCATCACGAACTTATCTGTTTGTGCTTAAGCTTTAGTGATCTCTGTTCTTGTCTAACAGATCCTGTTTAGGTGCTTCGGCCCGTCAAACATGGTTTGATCTTTGTCAAAAAGCTGGAACAGATCCCTACGATCTTGTTAGCCGACATATTGATCGGCTCATCGACTCGGTATCCACTAACGCTCTCAGCGAAGCAGTCAGTTCAGTCTATGCGCATTATTGCTCGAGTTGATGTATTCGCTTAGGTTGGCTTCAAAGAAGCCAGTTACCGCGCAGTGACAACATTGGCATTCGTGTCTCCAGAGACGCCGGTGTCACGAATAGTGGACCAACTTCGGAAGGATATAGACACGAATGTCATCAATGGATTATCCGAAGACGACCTAGGGATTTGGTTAACCCCAGAATGTACAACCTATGTTGATGGCAAGATCTCCTTAATCTTATCTACGAGCAATCGAATTGACTTCTCTCATAGTCTTAGCGTCGTCTAGTGAAACCAGAAAGGGCAAAGACGTCGATATCGCCAAATGGGAGGCTGATTTGCGTAAATCGCTGGCCAACAAGAAGACTGCTACTCCTACATTGACGAAGCAACAGCAAGCTCTTGTCAACGCTCAACTGGAGAAGGAATCCGTGATACGGCGCCGCGTAGAATCCGTCAAGGCCAATCTTGAGCGCGGACTCCATTTCGTTCGCAGCTTAGTAAGGGCAGGCGTTCCGCAATTCAGCGCGTTCATATCATCGGTGGTTACGCTATTGTTGGACGGAGCTGGATCCCGCCTGGTCGGACAGATTATTGTCGACGTGTATCTGGTGAGTTCCGGCGATCTTTCGCTCCCGCTCGTAGTAACAATAGACTGTTAGGAACTGGCCCAATGTTGCTCAGAACGTTTGGACACATTTAGGGTTGGAGTTGCAACTCTGCGTGGATTAAAAGGTGACGTCGTTCCGGAGGAACTGCAAGCCGAGGCATTGAATTGTACGTATATGCTTGACTTCTGTTTAGTTTCCACTTAAAGAACATAACTCAGCTTTGATCACGAGGGTATTGCACCGCTTGCGATACCTCTCTGAACAGTCTCCGTTCGACCCCGCCACGTTCTCATACATCTTTCCTCTCATTCGTCATGTGTTGGCTCAAGGCGGAGTCTCCACTGAGGACGTTGAAGAAAGGGAAGAGCAGCTTGCATTGGCGCTGCACACCATCAAATTCCATTGTGGAGAATGTAAGCACTCCGACTGCCATGATATGGATTAGACTGATGTTCGATTTCTTGTAGTCGCTGATCTTGACTACCCACGGCAACAGACGTTAGAAATCCTCATATCGACCACCCGTCAGCAACCCAAGCTCAGTAAGGAGGCGTCATCGGCGCTTATTGACCTCAGCGAAGCCATATATCGGACGGCGTAAGTAGATATTCTGTTGCAGGGGACGCTGTTGCAGGAGGCTTATGTCCGAACCTCATGCCTTCAATCCCTTCAGGTAAGTCCTTTGTTTTCGAAGGATTACAATCATGGTGACACTTTCCCTGTCAGCCTTTCGATTTGACGGACTCGGACTGGTCGCCCGAACTTTAGCTTGTCACGATGACGATGAGCAAAACTCCTTCCTAGCAAAACACGTGTGGGAAGACAACGGGCTAGACGTACCACAGTCATTCCTTGGTGAACTACTGCCTTACCTTAGTAAGCCCGTTGAGAACACCTATCAAGAGACTTAATCTGTAATACTCTGTACAGATCACGATCACGCATATGTTCGCTCTAGCACTGCTGCTGCTATTGCCGAAGCCGTTGAACATTGGCCTCAATCAATGAAGGACACCGTCACTGCGTTACAGGAATACTACCGCGAAAAGGTCAGTTGCGGTAATAGTCAGCGACCCGACGCTTATCATTTTGCATTGTAGGCGAAGATCCTGGCACCAGAATATGACCAATATGCGGGTATCGCCGCCGTCTCCGTCGCACCTAGTGCTGATTTTGGTTTAGGGCATGGTTATAGCGCAGAGTCTTGATCGCTCAGACCCTTGGCCGTCCAAGTAGCGACAGCGTGCGCTTTCGAGTTACTAGCACCATCGTTTACGAAAGCAGAAATCGAGCCATTCTTCAAGTTCCTGATTCAGGACGAGGCATTGGGCGATCGCGAGCCTGATGTTCGTTTGGGGATGCTCTCAGCTGGGACAACGATCATCGATCTCCACGGTGCTTCGTGTATATTGAGTCTCATCGCCATGTTTGAAGACCACCTGAGCAGTCCTAGTCCATCTACTGAAGCCGGCGATTATATAAAGGAAGCGGTCGTCATCCTTTTCGGTCGTGTCGCCCGCCATCTTGATCCCTCTGACCCACGCATCCCTACAATTGTTGACAGACTGGTCGAGGCGCTCAAAACTCCGGCCGAACAAGTGCAGATAGCTGTTTCAGATTGCCTGTCCCCTCTCGTCAGATTGATGCGGCCCAAACTACCTTCTTTGGTTAACAACCTCATCAACGATTTGGCGAATGCCCCGAAGTACGCCGCTCGTCGTGGCGCAGCGTATGGTTTGGCAGGTGTCATCAAGGGCACGGGGATTGCTGGGATGAAGGGGTTTAATGTGATCAGTCATTTGCGGGCAGCTACAGAGGACAAGAAGAGATATGAGCCTCGCCAGGGCACGATGTTTGCGTTCGAAATACTGTCCAGTTCATTGGGACGGCTTTTTGAACCTTATATCACATACGTTCACTCCGGACGTCAAGGAAGCTACCTAAGACGCGGCTCGGGTCATTATGGCGAATATGTCCGGCTATGGCGTCAAGCACATCTTACCTTCCTTACTTTCTGGTCTTGATAAAAAAACAGTGGCGGACAAAGAAGGGCTCTATAGAGCTTCTTGGGATGATGGCGTATTGCTCACCTAGGCAGCTTTCCCTCTCGCTTCCTATTGTCATACCGCGTCTCACAGGTGTCTTGACGGACTCCCATACTCAAGTGCGAACAGCTGCCAACAAGAGTTTGAAACAAATTAGAGAAGTTATCAGTAACCCCGAGATCCAGTCGCTGGTTCCTGTCCTGCTGAAAGCTCTCGTCGACCCTGCGAAGACGCCAATGGCTTTGTCTTCGTTAATCAAGACTTCCTTCATGTACTATATCGATCATTCGTCCTTGGCGTTGGTACGCAGTGTCCATGCATGTCCTCTAATACTTTGAGCTGATGAAACCCAGGTGATCCCTATTCTAGAACAAGGTCTTCGCGAGCGTGGCGCGGATACCAAGAAAAAGGCGGCACAAATCGTTGGTAATCTGGCGTCGTTGACAGACTCGAAAGACTTTGTCCCTTATCTCTCCGAGCTACTACCGATGATGCACATATCATCGCGAACGCGCAATCTCCCAGAGCTACCGTACGGGAAGGATTCATGTCGTTGTTGGTGTACCTACCGGCCACTTTCGGTACTCGCTTCCAGCCCCATCTACCGAAGATCATCACTCCGATATTGAGTGGTCTGTCTGATGTAGAAGAATATGTCCGGGACGCAGCGATGAGGCCCGGAAGAATGATTATAACCAACTATTCGAACAGGGCAATCGATTTTCTTCTTCCTGAGCTTGAGTATGGAATGTTTGATCCTGGTTGGCGCATTCGGGTATGGATTAAGCTGTTTCTTTTGCTCTTGCTAATGGCTTTTCTCTAGCAATCGTCCATTACCCTTGTCGGAGAGCTCATGTTCAAGGTTTCCGGTATCTCAGAAAAGACTTCTGATCTTGATGAGGAAGACGTCGCCGATGCCAGCACTGCGAAGAGCTCTCGCCATGCTCTGGTTGAAGTCCTTGGTGTCGAAAGACACGATAGGCTTCTTGCTGTGCTTTATCTTGTTCGTCAAGATGGTGTCGCTGTCGTTCGTCAATCATCAATTCAAATCTGGAAGGCATTGGTGAACAACACTCCCCGGACAGGTACGACGAATATTTTGGGTGGTTTAAATGCTTACTCATAACTGTTTGTAGTCCGGGAGATTCTTCCCGAGCTGATCAGTCAAATCATTGTCCTTATATCTAGTGACGAATTCGAACAACAGGAGGTATGTCGGTATTATTGATGTTCGGAGCAAGTACTTACAGCGTTACATAATACAGACCTCTGGCCGTACAATAGCAGAGCTTTGTCGCAAGTTCGGTGAAAAGATTGTGGGCGAAATCGTGGCAATTCTCAAAGGCAAAGCGACGTCGACCGACTCACGAACCAGGGAAGGTGTTTGCTTGGTCCTGAGTGAAATTATGTAAGCCATCTCGATGTGAACCTTGCTAGACATTGATTTCCTTTGTCGTCCAGGGAAAATTCTACCGATACTCAACGAGAAGATCATGAAGACGACATCATATCCATGGTTCGCGTGTCTTTGGTCGATGATGAGGCCAATGTTCGCTTTGCGGCAGCTAAAGCGTTCGATATGCTGCAAGCGCATATGGGACCCAAGGCTATTGACGAAACTATTCCTACGCTTTTGGAAACTCTTCGACAGCCTGGAGAGTGTTCTGGCACTGCACTGCAAGCGCTCAAGGAGGTCATGAACGTCAGTAGTCTGGCCTTCTCATACCACGTCCATCTAACCTTATTTGATTATAGGTACGGGCGGCGACTGTATTCCCAGTCCTGATTCTAACATTGACGGCTGCACCAATGACCGTGTTCAATGCACACGCTCTTGCTTCACTGGTCACTGTTGCTGGAAGCACGCTAAGCAAGCGACTGACGACCATTATAAGTGCCTTTGTCAAAGTCATCGAAGACGAGACCGATGAAGAGCTTTTATCTGCAGTGGATGAGGCAACTCGTGCATTATTCACATCAATCGCTGATGTTGAAAGGCTCCACATGCTCATGATGGTGCTCTTAGGATGGTCGGTGTATCCTCGGTTAATTCTGTCTTAGTTCTTACGTTACTTCAGGTCGAAGTACGATTCCCCTAAACGGCGAAAGAGCGCATACAAGTTTTTCTCCATCTTCTGCGAGGAGACCGATCTGGATACGTCATTATACCGCGTGGACTAGATTAGGCAACTCATATCTGCCATGGAAGATCATTACGACGACGTGCCGTACAAACCATCGACGTATTCCTAAAGTCCGTTCCTAAGGACGAGCTCGAATCGCTCGTAGTCCCCTTACGGCGGAGTATAGAGTCTACAGGCGTTCCGGGTCGCTTTGTTCCCGGTTTCAGCATCCCCAAGGCCGTTGCACCTCTCGTTCGTCATCATCGCTGGTTTGACCACCGGAAGTAACGAGCGGCGGGAACAAGCAGCTTATGCTATCGGTGATCTCGTGGAACGTACTGAAGATACCGCGATCAAACCATATGTGGTATCTTTCACCGGTCCCCTGATTCGAGTGGCGACACAAGCAACAACGTACCCGCCAGCGGTCAAAACGGCTATCTTGAGTGCACTGACGTCAATGTTGGAACGTATACCAGCCTTCGTTAAACCCTTCTATCCGCAACTGCAGGACGTTTGTCAAGGGCGTGAGCGACCCCGCAAGTATCGTCATCAGAAATAAAGCGGCCAAGGCATTCGGCGTGCTGATGAGAAGCCAACCTAGGGTGGATCCCATCGTGACAGAGCTTATCGCAGGAGCCAAAAGCAACGCTGATGACGGCATTAGTAGCAGCTGGTCAGGAGTGCCAAGGAGAACGTAGGTAAAAAGGCGAGAGAAGCGTGCGTCGACCTTGTCATGGATGCATACAGGGGAAGCTCTGACGGTAAGCCTTTTGATATCGCTTTTACGGACCAAGTTCTGATCTCTATCCGCCAGAATCGTACATACAAGCTATTGCTTCCTTAGTAGCAGCGTTAGACATCTTCCCAGACGAGCTTCAACCTGTCGTAGAGTGCGTATTCTTCATTGTCCTCGGAGTATGGTTTTAAAGCGGTCTTTTTATAGGTCGTACTTGGTTGTGGGTACTTCAGCATCGGTCATTTCTTCGCACACGCTCCTTGCGGTCCTATCCCAGATGAGGAGGGTGATTCACCGACGGACGGGGAGAATCTCTTCTAGAAGCTAGGACTGATGCGGAGTGTGGCTCAACAGGTGATAGAAAGTGCGGGTAATGAAAAGCCTTCCATTGCGAGACCTGCAAGGGAAGCGAGGGAGGCATTGAGATACATCGATGATGAGAGCTTGCAAGGCCTACTATAGATTTGTATACTTGGAAAATCTACATGAGAGCCATGGATTCAAAAAGGTCCGAAGCTAGACCGCCGTGTCAACTTACTCTTAATCTGCACGTGTATATTCGCTTGGATTTCTGGCATAAATCTCTTTCACTGGATCAATCCTTCACAGACTACGAAATCTGTAGACCAGCGTCAAGCCGGTGCTAATCTCTGCCACCGAAGTACATTTCAAAGCTGATGGAGTGTTTTAGATCGAAAAGCATTCGTTACGGGTTGTACAAGAAGCGTTACATAGAAACAGAAGTACAAAAAGTTCTTTAAACCACAATGTTCCGTTACGAAGTCATCCAAACCCTTCGAACCATTCCCAGGAAATATGCGCTTCTATTCCTCGCTCGTTGCAATCTTTCTCCAGCTTTCTTCGACCATCTCCACTCCACCAATGATCTCCTTCGGAAAGCTGATCCTAGTCTTCATCAGAATCCCATTCAGGAAAGTCAACACGATCGGACTGGGTATAAAGAGTAGTCTCGAAGTATTTCAACGTTGGCCAGTAAGGGGCCGGAACCCGATTGACTCTGCCAAGGTGTGTTTGGGGCTGGGATCCAGGTACTCTGTCAAATTTTCCGGCGTCTTCTCGCAGTCCTCAAGAGTCAGGCGTTCCAAGGGTGATTTGAGGAAGGGTCTCAGGAAGCCATCAAGGATGGAACCGTCGTCCGCAAATTCAATGTTTGAAAGACACAAGGATGTGACTCCAGGCATGGCACTCTTTAAGAGAGCACAAGGGAACGATGCAGTGCCAATGGTGACACTTTTAAGCGATTGTGAAGAATTGGAGAAAAGTGCGATGATACTTTCGTTCCATTCGCACTTTTTAGAGGTACATGAATAGGTTTCTGGACCATAGTTGTACGTGAAACCAATTCGCAAGTGCTCAAAGTGTCCGCGTCGACCCTCAAAGGCCCTACGGAACCACTCTGCCTTGGGACGCCAAGAAGCAGGTAGCTCGAGCTCCTTGACATTCGGGCAGCCCTTCAGAAAATTAGACGTGGAGAGGGGAGGCGGGGAGGCGGTGTTGAGTTGCAGGTAAATCCGCCGCAGATTTGGAAGGCGCGCTTTGGCTAAACCCTGAGCGGCATCTCGCCAGGAAAACCCTGCGAGAACGAGTTCTTCGAGTTGGGGAGGAAGATGTTTGAAAAAGGATTCCAGCTCTCTGAGCTCTGACAGAGAAAGACGAGTAGTGGATGGGAGTATCGGACGCCGAGCATACGACGTGCACGTTTTGAAACCGGGCAATATGATGAGGTGGAGAGGCTGAAGTCTCGTCAGATGGTTTGCCGAGTTCCGAAAGAGAGATAACAGAGTTGCAACCTCCTTGAGATATGACTCGGGAGTTTCCGGTCTATAAATTGATTCTTGATTGATTCGAACTGTATCGCGAGCAGTGATGAGGTGTCCGCAGAAAGAAAACGTTTCGATAAGCAGCTTTGGGTGGTCGATGACGGAATTCAATGGGAATTGACGATATATATGACGTGCGAGAACTTCGCGAAAGCTGCAGCATACGGTAGACAATTGAAGGAGTTCTTTTTTCAAATAATGGGAGTCACATTCTGGATACTCCCACAGGAGGATAATTTCGAGAATCTCTGGGAATAGACAAGATGGTTGTAGCTATAACGTCTTATAAGGTTCGACTCGGTCAGGTCAGTTAGACTTGAAGGAATTACCTCAAGAGTGGGCCATATCACTGGACGGAGCTCGGTGGGATTCCCGTAAAGAATGAGACACTAACAGAGTAGGGAAGGAACGCTCCGGTTCAGATTTTGATTAATATTGGATTGCCGATTGCGGCCCGATAATGTCCTCCCGTCCACTACCACCAAGACCGCCACCGCCACCACCACGACTACCATAAAATAGCTTGTGGCACACCTACCGAAAGCCTTGTTCTTGTTGCCAGTAGGATGGTACGTTGGACGGCACCCACACCTTATTGGTTCACCAGTCACTTTCGACATGAGCAAAGGTTCCGCAAGCAACCGCCACCACGAATGCTTCATACCTCGCCATTTCTTCATCCCTAACCCTCCATTTCTCGTCATTGACTTTGAACGATGTTCTCGTTGCAATATCTCAGCTATGTCTTACATGTCAGCCCTCTCTCCTTTCACAGCATTGCACCATTTTCACCTATCGCATAGTTTTCGTCACCATCTTTACTTGGGTTCTTCCAAGACTGCCGATGCACGTTCTCCCTAGCTGTCAACCTCAAGACAGACCTTTGTATATCAATACACACGCTTTTTCCGTTTTCGCCAACACTGGCAGGCGCTGTACAGTCCATGGCAAAATACAGATCTATACGGTGATATGCAGCTCCCAGCAGTTGTTATCAGAAGTCACGGGGAGATAGTGTCGACGGTGGTGCTTACAGCCGTTGTTGTCGATTTCGTGAATTGCTCAATCTCACATTCTGCACGCCGTAGCTTATGACCTTCAGCTGAAGAAAGACGCTTATCAGTACATTTTTCACTATGGGTGCCGGTAAGTTGTCCTTTCGCTCTGAGTAGATTTCTCTTGCTGACGTTTCTACGTGTCGGTAAAGATGATATAGAATTCTGTACCTTTTGCGGACAAGCCGTACCGACGGGAGGAAGGTGCACACCTGTAGACTTTGCAACCAGGCGGATGGCGATATCTAGGTGGCGGCGGGCTAAGTGGAAGACGTTCCTGCTGAGCGTGCGTCCTATTCATCGTTATTTCTCTATTGTACTGAACTCGTTTCCTTACAGGCACTATCAACATAATCTGTTGCCACGATAAATGAATCGTCTAGGATACCAAGACCTAGCTTGGAACTGCCATCTCATCTATATCTGTTCATATCATCGTGGCGGGCGTACTCGCCTTCAGCATGGGTTGTGGGAGAGTCGACGTGTGCGACCTTGTTCGAGTGATTACGTGGGGGAGCTTATCCATGCTTCTGTCATGCTTCTGTTCTGCTCCTAACATCTCAAATTATGCGTTAACTATATGAATATGAATGAACCTTACTTTCCTAGTTAGTAGTTATTGAGGAGAACTTGAACAGAGTGAAGAGGTGAGAACGACCGGGACGTGATTTGGCAGAAGGTGGCGGTGGGGTCCGTTCATTGAGAACAAGTTTGGGTCTCCTAAGCGCCGCAAAAGGATTCCGACTGTGGATCACTCGTTCTTCATGATCCTTGTGGGGATTCGAACTCCTCTGGATTCCCGCTCGCAGAAAGGAGCTATACACTTGCACAGCTCTTCTCTTCCCCAATTTGACTCGTAAGGTTACCGACTGAAGTGGCTTAGGCAACGAGAGTTACGTACATATCACGTTACCGACGCGTCACGGAATCTGGTCTATTGACACTCGTGTTCCACCACCACCATCGTGTCTCCGGTTCGTTTTTCCTGCCCTCTCGCGTTTCCATGGTTCAGATTCGACATTGCCCCGGCGTCCGGAGATGACGGGAAGACACAGGCCTACTTGCGTTGGACGTTGCCCTTCGGGGTTGACGATACAACTTCACACTGTGATCGTCGTCCTCTGAACCCTGGTGCACGCCTAGCTCTCTCCTCCGAAACACTTCGTGTTAAAGTCCATATCCTACCTGATCTCTTCCAATGACCTCTACCGCTTTCCACCCTCTTGCCTACCCTAGCCTCCTTACTGACACTCCTTTGGGCCTTTATGGCGTGCGCTTCATCCAAAATCGAAACCGCGGCGGAGGATGTCCTGGGTGAGATAAATTCAAAAATTCCCCGTCTCAAAACCGAACTCGGTGTGAGTGACCTGAATTACTAGATTCGGTCCCCAAACTTATAGTTTGCCTTCCTTAGGTATGGAGACTACGTTTCGGCCACGGATGAATCCCCCCCAGGTCGTTCCTAGTCATTTTGACCTCCCTCGACGTTCTTTCAATGCAAAATTGTCTTCCAGTATGCCCATAAGCACCATGGACTGCAGTCGTTTACGTTCCTCCTCGAGAGAGAGGAGTCTCTCGTCCTCTCTCTCTCTCGGACATCCTGAAGCGAAACGCCACATTCGACGCAGAGGTGCTGCCGCTGCTATCGCTGCTATAGGACTAGATGGAATGAATCAGCGTGAAATCCTGGCCATACCAGATGAAGTACTCCTCAGATTGTTCAATCGTTGTCTGGATACCCATGAAATTCCACGCATCTGGCTCACGAGCCTCTTGGTTGCGATTCCGAAGAAGGATCGTGATCTATCGATGCCTGACAGCTACCGTGCTATTGGCGTGCAATCTTGCATGCTGAAGTTTCTTACGCTGCTCATTGACCGTCGACTCACGGAGTGGATGGAGAACATTGATGCGCTCCCCGATTCTCAGAATGGATTCAGGGCACGTAACCGTACTCATAACAATTCTTTCATTCTACGCTCTGCCATTGACTTTGCCCATGCTCACAGCAAGGTTCTCTATGTCGCTTTTGTGGATTTGGAGAACGCCTTCCCTTCTACAGACCTCGCGACGCTGTGGATAAAGTTACAGGAGCTCGGTGTCGGTGGACCCATGTTTGACTGGGTCCTACGCATGTACCGGGACATGGACTATATCGTTAAAGTGGGCTCTTCTTGCTCCAACACCTTTCAGTCGTCTATTGGTGTTCTCGCTGGGGATATGCTATCCCCTTCTCCATGGAACATATACTTTTCTGACTTGTCTATTCCCGATCGTCCCGATGACATCGTTTGGATGGGTCGCTATGTCTCTCATCTTGAGCACGCTGATGATGTTGCGTTGTTTTCAACCTCATCCGACGGTCTACAGCACACATTGGATAATCTTCATGCTTGGTGCTCCTCCAATTTCATGACGATTTCAGTCCCAAAAACTCACCTGTGGACATCTATTCATTTTTCATACGAGGATGCTCCATCACTCTTCGTGGGCTCAGATCCCCTTTCGTACGTCTATGAGTATCACTTCATTGGCATGCGTCTCGATTCCCGCGACCCTTACATATTCACCGAACATATCACTATTAAGGCCACAAAGGCCCGCGTCACAAAAGATGCATTGTTCTCTCGAGTCGAGAACGAGTGTGGGTCTGTACCCCCACACAAGGGTTGTCGCATCTATTTTGGTCGTACTGACCCCTACCTCATTGCCGGGTGTGAGGTTGCTTTGGATGTTAACGAGCGAGTTGCAGGTTGTCTCTAATGCTTTCCTCCGACACATCTTGGGGGTTCACGAGAACTCAACGGTAGCCTTCTTGTACTCGGAAATGGGTACGCCTTCTTTTCTCCATATTCGCACATTTGTTGATTGGTTTTTGGTGTGTGACACTAGGCATTACACCTCTCCCTTACCATCGTCTCTTACTGGCTTTGTCGTATTTGAGATATCTCCTCTTTCTGCCCGAGCGACGCTATGCCGGCCTGGCACTTCAGGCTTCTTTACTTCTCACCAGAAACGGCGCTCCATCACGGTTTGGAGATCTGTTACACGTCCTTCAGCGTCTTGCACCACACGCTTCCTTTTCATGGAGAGACGATCTCACCATTGATGATGTTTTCGAACTCATTGACGTCGAGGTCACCGCCGAGCGTTCGCTTGCAAACGTTATTGACTCCTCACCAAAGGGCTGTCTCCTCCGTGGGTTCTACCACGATATCACCATTCCTCGCATGCTAGTAAAGTTCATGGCGAAGTCTCCTAAGCCTGCTGCTTACAAGACTTATCTGGATCTGCCTGTCCCTGCACACCGTAAAGCATTTACACGACTCCTTATGTCGGCTCACACACTCGGAATTGAGGTTCTACGATGGAAGGAACGTTATCGCCCTTTCGTCCCTCGCCGATGGCGTCTCTGCCGTTTTTGCAGGGTCATGGTAGAGGATGAGCCTCACGCGTTGCTCGAATGCCGCGCTAACGACGGTCTTTCTCGTCGACGTCGTCGTTTCATTAAAGACATCACTGCGGTTATCCCAGAAATCACTGATCTCTGGTCCTCTCCTTGTTCCCTGAATGAACAGTTGTGGTTTCTGCTCGGGGTATCCAACATAGAGGGTTTGCTCGCAAAATTTATACATGACGTCTTGGCTATTTACCACAACGTGCCTGTGTATGTAGCGCCTTTAGCATTATGGGCAGACAGTCCTGCAATACCAGAGTAATTCACTCACATATGTATCTAAGTCCCTACAAAGTCATCCAACTCCGTGAGATGCGCTCGGTCTGGACAACCGATGCAATGTTCACAGCCGCTGGAGTTCTTGCGAAGTTGCCTTGTTTGCCAACAACGGCGCAGAAAACATTGGCTGTTCCCTTAATAGGGACCGCTTGCCTGTGTGACTACTACTACTACTTGGCTCTACTTTCACCTCTGCTTTAGATCCCCTATCGATCCCTTGTCAAAGACTGTCATGTCAACTTGGGCTACCTGGGTCATGGAAATTACGGTTCTCGAACCAGCCCCGCTGCAGTTGGAGAAGGAGATCAAGTGTTGGCGTGGATCGTACCAAAGTACAATCCACAACACGCACAGTAATGTTGAACGCTTGCGCGACACGGCGTTGGATACTTGGTCAGATGATGTTGCAATAGTGAGTGCTTGCTTTTTGATTGCAGCATTGTCTGAAGAACGTATAATCACAGGGAGAAGATATCGTCAATTGGGGTCGCCAGGCTCTGGAAATACCATCTTCCTTTGCTTTATATGACGCTGTCGAGCTCCTCTGTCTATTTTATGAAATTTTCATTGTCCTAGATCACCAAAAGCTGCAGGCGCAGCTGGACGCTTTGAATCATATGAAGCGACAATTCCAACTCCGAGTCCGTGTTTTCTTGTTGGTGGTCTGAAACCAACTCATTTACCCGTCAGGCATGTCAACGGACGATACAACAAAACGTCATAATGTCACACCTGAGGCAAAACCAAAATTTTGAACCTGCGCCTGCGCCTGACGTTCCAGCCAAATTCTGTGGGTCAGAGGATGAGATGCCGACTGGTTCAGAGGACGAGATGTCAACCAGCTCAGCGGATGAGGATACCTCTGAGCCGGTTGGCATCTCATCCTCTATACTGCCTGGCAAAAACTCACGACTGGTGTTTGAAATTCCATACCCTTTTACAAGCGTGCCTGGTGTTCAACCCGGAAATCCATGGCATAAAATTGTTATTCAATGGGTAGGAGTACTACGGAAGGTTTACGACGTTGTTTTCCAGGTTTTCGTAACTTCACCATTTTTGATGAGGTATTGGCTAATTTATCTGGTTCAGCCCTCGGATGGTCGGCTTAGTCTCTCCCGTGGGGTTGACACCACTGTGAGCATAGCACTACAGCAGATGTGCCAAACACCTTCCCGGGTGCGTCAACATGCCGATTGGGCGTTTTTGGTAAAGGTAGCTTGTCTTATACTAATATCACTTTCAAAAGCTTACTTCATCCCTTGCTAACAGCAAACTCAGCTCGCACGAATAATGACTGAGCTCTCACGTCCATGGTTTTATGGTTGTAAGGAAGAGCTACACACAGCAAAAGTGTTTCGTGTCCATCGTTTAGGTGACCGTCTGGGGCTGCTTTTAAATGAATGGACTCCTCGCCAGGAACGTACTCAGTGGGAACAGCATGCAAAAGCGCGCTCTTTCAAACCCCGGGGTGGCCAGGTGATTTTTTTGTTCTGGCTAGGCAGACGTGTCTTAATTTTTCACGCTCAGGGAACACTCATTAAAACACCCGATGAATTCATTGAAGCTCTCGAGACACACCAGGCTTTGGTACCTCGTCAATCATACCCCATCGCCGTGTATTTCCTTCTCTCTGAAAGGAACTATGCTCAAGCATGGCATAGCTGGTTAGGTCCTGCGCTAGAGAGTCACGGATATGATGTGCGTAGCCATCTTCTGGTTGAGTTACTATACTCTTTGAACAAAAGTCAACTATTAAGGTCTCGGAGCTACATTCCCGGGGTATTCAGGGTTTTTTTGCGGACTTGAAGAGCAATCTTGAGATTCGCTGGCAGAGAGGCAAAGGAGTGGTAGCTGTTGCAGACCCTCATCTGCAAGTCATTCTCACCCGGTCTGTTGAACATACCCATGTTCGGGAATTGGTGAAGACCCATACATTCCAAAATCAGTTTGTCCAGGTGAGTTATAGTTATCCTTGTACATTTACCAATCCTGATGTAATCCAACATCTTAGTGGCCGACTAGAAGCACTGGGCAAAAGGCCTCTTCATCTGAATGTTCTGCCAATAAACGGAAAGCTGAGGAGCCCGAGCCCACACTCACACCCACACGTAACCAGAAACGAAAGGAAGGTCCGTCCATATGCTCTGTCCTCGAATATTTGCGTTTTTACTGATTTACTGATATTTCTCACCATAGCAAAACAGCAGAAGCATTTTTCTGCGGCCGAGACCCCTGCCTTGCAGGACAACTGTACAGCCTCTCCACCAACCCGTGAAACTCCACCAGCTTCCAAATCGGCGTCTCCGCTTGCATGCTTCAAATGCCAAGACTTGCCACCGAACCAGCGGTGTGTCCAAGATGTCTTCGTTCGACGACATACAGATTTCTTGGATAGCAAAGGGTTTCTTCCCGGTGATGGCATTACATTGGTGCCACCAGATTTGCAAATGAAGGTACCTATATTTCTTAATCATTTAGATCAGTTCTGATGGTAGGAGACCACCCGCTCTATCCATCCGAAGCTGGTTAGAGATCTGCGCCACATCTCAGATGAGATGGACCAACTGGGAGTATCAGGTGCCAACTTGTTCTCATGCCGTGGTTACTTCGCACCTATACACCTAGACATTGATGCCACAAGAGGCATCTGTTGTCAATTGGAGTGGGATGGGCTAGAAGAATGGTGTGAGTTTTCTTTCTGCCAGGCGGAATGGGGGTACTACCTGGTCACAGAGTCAAACATGCTATGGTAAGCTTTTGTGCATCATTCTCGTGTATAGACTGACTTGTACTTCAGGACGTTTAATAGCAATGCACTGCACGGAACTATGTCACCCTCACAAGAATCTGTTATGCGTTTGCGAGGTGGATCAGGAAAACATGTATCTGTACGTAGGAAGGACCACCGCAAGGCTTTAGAGTATGCCCGCATACGGGATCAATATGAGCTGAGAAAAGAATATTGGGATACTGTCCCAACTTCGGTGTAGTTACGAATAACAATTAGTCTTTGAGGGCCACTGTATTCACATGACGTATCCGAGTCCTAATTCAAATTTGAATGAGAGCTACCTCTTGTTGAAGGTTCGCTGCAATGACACTGAGGTGAGTCCACACCTGTGATTGAACGGCCATACTTTTTGGGTCGAGGGTTCGGCAGACTGACAATTCATTCGTCCGTGGCACAAGGATATATCGATATTGACTATCTTAGGATTACAAGGTAGAGTAATACGGAAAGAGATCGAAGAGATACGCATGGGAGGCCAAGGTGTAAGGGTAAACACTCACATCCAGAGTGCGATCGAAGCACGATAGAAACAAGCGGCACAGATCTCCCGGCCAAGTTCAAGCTCTGCGCCTCTGCACACCAAGGTGTTCGTGCCTAAAACATGCACGACACCATGCGATACCGCTTGCGTTCGCCCCAGTATTCTGAAGCATTACCTGGAAGAATTCGACTCAGCTTGAGGTTTGTCCTTGACTCGAAGGTGCACTCGGCAACATAATGCTCGTCAGTCGACATGGAGTTGGGTAAAGGGAGTATATGCCATAATACTGGAGGTGGAGACGGAAGGGAGAGGAACCAGCCTACAACGGGAAGGGAGTCACATCCGTGTTGAGACGGTCGTATCCGTATACGGGTAAACTCCACCTCACTGGCCTATCGTGCAGCCTCCACAGCTCATTGCTGACTCTCATACACCCCTTTCCTTCCCAAACGAGCCTCCCTGCCCCTTGTACATGCCGCCATCGCCAATGTCGTCATTGTCAACCTCCTGATTAGGTTTCTTGCCATGCACACAGGTCTGCACGCCCAGATGGTAGCTCATCTCCGTCAAAGGATGTAATAAGATAGAGGTCGGTGGGAGTGAGAAGGGCAGAGGAAATTGATGTGCGCAAAACCAATGTCCCGAATCTGAGAATTTACTTGATGAGAGGATGAGATTCAGAGTACGAAGTCGCGGCTCGACATGCTGCATATGCTATAGTCAGTTCAGCGAAAACTAAAATGAGAAAACAGGAAAAGGACATACCACATGGTCCAAGTCACCAAGAGGACTGTTCTTTATATGCCCATCCCAATAGCGCCAATCTCCTTTGTTATCGTCGACCAGACACCTGAAGCAGACATCCTTCCATATCATCGGCACCATCTGCAAAAAGAACTACATCGAATGCAAGGGCTGCTGTTGAATTTCTTTCTCAGCAACCCTCGAGAACGAGTCTAGCGTCGTTGGTGATGTCGACTCCAACGGCTGAGGCTGGGGCACCAATGTCGAAATTGTACGCAGTCCAGACGGCTGTCGAGGGTGAGCACCATTCTGTGACGATGGACTGTGAGCATGAACGCAAGAAAGAGCTGGGCACTGTCGGTGGAGAGTATAAGGAGGGAGAGGGGAAGCGACACGGTGGTGTAAAAAGGCAAGAGACCTAGCAGAACGCACAGTAGTGGCGGGGAATAGGTGGCGATGATACAATCGTTTTGAAGTCCTCGCTGGCCATGGCGTCGTTGATCTTGAAGTATCAGTCTTTATTGTTCCCTCCCGTTCGTGTTTTCCTGCCCTCCTTCATAGCACCGTGTCTTCGTGCATCCACCACAACACTGTATATCCCTTATGCACCCTTTCTCTTCCCTTAAAAGCCCCTCTGTCCTCTACGCATGCCGCCGTCGTTGGTGTCAAGCTCTCCCGGCTGAATTTCTGGGCGCGCGCATGGTCCCGATCTCAGATGACATCCGATTGTCGGTTTCGTCACACACTTCGCATGTGTTTGTGCTTGGAATATCGTCATTTGAGGCGATTGGGACCGATCTGCGAGGGGGGTAGTTATAGGGACCAGCCTTGGTGGGCATAATGATACCGGCGGGTGGTGGGTCATTGACAGTGGACAGCGTGCCCAGCCAAGTAGGACATCGACAACCTTGAAGATGACGCACGACTGCACACACACGGTGACAGTCCCGACCCGCCAGTACATCGTCGTTGTGGGACGGTAGACAGGCTGCAGTAAATGGGGCAGCCAGGACCTGACGTAAGAGGGATAAATCTTGTCTGCGTAGATGAACGGCAGGGATGTAGGATGTGACATTCTCCACAATGGAATTTGATGGTGTGCAGCGCCAATGCAAGCTGCTCTTCCCTTTCTTCAACGTCCTCAGTGGAGACTCCGCCTTGAGCCAACACATGACGAATGAGAGGAAAGATGTATGAGAACGTGGCGGGGTCGAACGGAGACTGTTCAGAGAGGTATCGCAAGCGGTGCAATACCCTCGTGATCAAAGCTGAGTTATGTTCTTTAAGTGGAAACTAAACAGAAGTCAAGCATATACGTACAATTCAATGCCTCGGCTTGCAGTTCCTCCGGAACGACGTCACCTTTTAATCCACGCAGAGTTGCAACTCCAACCCTAAATGTGTCCAAACGTTCTGAGCAACATTGGGCCAGTTCCTAACAGTCTATTGTTACTACGAGCGGGAGCGAAAGATCGCCGGAACTCACCAGATACACGTCGACAATAATCTGTCCGACCAGGCGGGATCCAGCTCCGTCCAACAATAGCGTAACCACCGATGATATGAACGCGCTGAATTGCGGAACGCCTGCCCTTACTAAGCTGCGAACGAAATGGAGTCCGCGCTCAAGATTGGCCTTGACGGATTCTACGCGGCGCCGTATCACGGATTCCTTCTCCAGTTGAGCGTTGACAAGAGCTTGCTGTTGCTTCGTCAATGTAGGAGTAGCAGTCTTCTTGTTGGCCAGCGATTTACGCAAATCAGCCTCCCATTTGGCGATATCGACGTCTTTGCCCTTTCTGGTTTCACTAGACGACGCTAAGACTATGAGAGAAGTCAATTCGATTGCTCGTAGATAAGATTAAGGAGATCTTGCCATCAACATAGGTTGTACATTCTGGGGTTAACCAAATCCCTAGGTCGTCTTCGGATAATCCATTGATGACATTCGTGTCTATATCCTTCCGAAGTTGGTCCACTATTCGTGACACCGGCGTCTCTGGAGACACGAATGCCAATGTTGTCACTGCGCGGTAACTGGCTTCTTTGAAGCCAACCTAAGCGAATACATCAACTCGAGCAATAATGCGCATAGACTGAACTGACTGCTTCGCTGAGAGCGTTAGTGGATACCGAGTCGATGAGCCGATCAATATGTCGGCTAACAAGATCGTAGGGATCTGTTCCAGCTTTTTGACAAAGATCAAACCATGTTTGACGGGCCGAAGCACCTAAACAGGATCTGTTAGACAAGAACAGAGATCACTAAAGCTTAAGCACAAACAGATAAGTTCGTGATGAGCTACGATCAATGCCTCTACAACCTCTCGTTCTCTGACTGCAGCATCACAATCAGCGGGAAAAGCGACGGAGCTGAGGAGCAAGGCGGCGAGTCGCGGGTGCTTATTCCACGGTACTGGTACACCATCAACCTTGGTCGTAGAAGGGAGCCCACGAGCCGTGAAAACCACCAATGCATCACGAACCAGATGAGACGTCAATTCCGGGAACTTTGAAACAGACGACTCAATGGCTCGGTTCACATCTCTTCGAATATCTGCAGACGAGCCGTTGACAGAAAGATGCAGGAATACATTTCCAACTTGCAGCCTATTGGATGATAAGCAACCGAATTGGAGATTGAATTCAAAGAAGGGACCTGATGGCATTGTTTTGAGATATTTCTTTGCTAAAAAGCGTATTAGAGCCTCAGTAGCGCGCAAAAGCCACCGCTCGTCCTCAAAGTCAGTGAGTTTCTGATAAACCCGTTCAGAGAGAAGGAACGAGGACTTTGCAGAACTGGACGTAATGGCCTGGATCACTGGATTCCTCGACACGGCATCGTCTACGAAAGGAAATGAATACCGCATGACTCCGATCACAGCGTTATCGACGTACCAAACTTTCCGGCCTGCGCCAAAGGTCTAAGAAGAACTGCCACCGCAATATACCCCTCGAAGGCACCAGCATTTGGATTGTTCGAGATCGTCTTTAGGCTGCTCTCGAAAGAGGGTAACACTACAGCCGCGAAAGCCAGCTATGCAGGCGTATCCAAATTCTCCGATGACCAGAGAACATTACCCGCTAAAGCGCAGAATGCTCTCCTGATGGGAGGCTTGAGACTGTTCATCTCTTTGGCTATCAAGGAGATCATGTCTTTGGCCAGCGAAAGGTTGGACTGGAGGAGATGGAGTATATGAGGTCGGAGAGCAGAGGCAAGGGCGGACACAGCTGCGTCATGACTTTCTTTAGCGAGGAGAGGAGTAGTAGTTTGAACGACAGAGGCGGAAACGGCACAAGCGGGTATTGATGTGAGCATGGTATAAAGGGCGACGCGATGATCTGGTCCTATCGTCTTCCCTGTCCGTGGAAGTGTTAAAAGTTCGTTCACAGCGGCTTCCAAAACCAACGGCGTGTGATAATTGCCGACAATGGTCTTGAACAATTCGACTGAATTCGTTCGAACGGCGGCATTACTTGACTTGGAGCAATTTACGGCTTGTGTGATGACAAGGTGCACGGAATCGTCACTGAGGGGGCTTGAGTATGCCGTGAAAAAATGCCTTATGACTGCGACCTGTTACCGACTGTAACATCGAGTTCATAAAACGGACATACCATTAAGCGAGTATTCTGGGGACCTGAGGGTCGCCCCTTCACAGGCGGGCCATATTGTCTCGGCAAAGTCATCTGCTGTGATAAAATGATGAACGAAATCATACATCGCATCCTATTTCGTTGGTCAGCCAAGGCCTGTCATGAGATCAAGAAAGACTTACCAATACGTGCGTAGGAACAACATGTTTCGACATGAGTAATGAGCTTGTGTATAACGTGAGTACGTCGTTCTTGATTTCGCATGAGAAATTTTACGCGACTGAACGCGAAAAGGTAGACATACCTTTAGCACGCGAGATAACCTGGATGATGGCGATTCTGTGACGTTCCTTAGTCGTACAAGCATTCCTATGGCAACACCAACCAAAGGCATGAGCCGTTGAGGATGGTTGCTGGACTTGGCTTGCTTGAGAAGAGCCTCAATGACGAGACTTAATTTTCCTCCAGCCTATTGATCCATCAGACAGTGAGGTCACCGGAAAGATACGGCAACGTACTGAACAGAACGCACGTCTCGTGCGAACCAACGCAGCATGTTTGAGAGATTCCTTCGCCCGTGAAGAGTCACTGATCATATCCAGAAGGAGAGCCATGGATCCGAGCAAGGCGCTCCACGACTGCGTTTCTGAGAACCCTGGACTACGTTGCATACATATAGTATATATCCCACAGCACCAGCTGAGAAGCGTAAACAGATCTGAAGGAGCGCAGGCACTTGGATAGGCTTAGTTGAGCCAACGACAAGCCGCACCAATGCTTACCTTGATGAACTGAGCTTCGAATAGCGCGCCACCTCATGCGACATCCAGCCCAGGATTTGCTCTGTTACTCCCAGCTTTTGTTCATCACCAGCCGTTGTCCCACGTAGTTCATCCCTCTTTACAATCTCCATTCCTACCGTCTCGACAGCGTCCTTCGATGTTGAATCAACGTATCTGGCGTACGTGAGCGTTAATAGCTTGAATATATCAAGATTTTGGGACAAGGAGAGCTCTATTTAAGGATCAGAGAGCATATATAGGTCGCAAGAAATGCACGTACCTGCATGTCGAGCTAGAGGAAGCAATTCTTCCTGCAAGAACCGTACCCTGCACGACGTTTTGCTTTCTAAAAGCCGATGTTGGGCATACTCCATCGACGGCGACCAGTCTTCCAGTACCCGGTCTCTGCCACGACAGACTAGCAGATTCACTTTCATCGCGTTCCGTGCTGGCAGAAGACAGCCAGGGCTGAATATCCGACTTGTTCATGGCACCCAAGTCTTCGTCGCGGGACTTGAGCCGCGCAAATGTGTTCTTGTGAGGCAGATCGGGTAGATTTCACGCTAACAGTGATGGGATATGTGGGATATCGTTGTCGACACGAGTCACAGTGCGGTGCTGTCGTGGTGGAAAAAATCCGGGATATTTGGTAACAGCACCGTGCCTCCCGCTAAGGGAAGATGCCAAATATCGGAGAATCTTCCCGATGATCCGTACCTACAAGACCAATCCGGAAGCCAGTTTGCTCAAAAACTTCTTCGACGCGGCTCCCATCTTCGAACTCCTCGTCTGATGTCTAGCTGTCACTCTCACGTTCACTTCCGATTACCACTGCTGTGAAACCTCTGCTCGATTCTCTTCTGCATCTTTCCGATGCTAACGATGCTTTGGCCCACTTTGTCACTTTGCAGACGCGTAGGCAACGCGTAGGTAGTGTGCTTCTCCGCTTTGAAATTAGGGCTGACTACTATTATTCCACAGTCTGTAGTTTTTGGAGGAACTGATTTATAGAGACATTGAAAATGGACGGCGGTCGACTCTGCCTGGGAGCTTTTGGTGAGTGATCTCTCGGGGCCTTCTGTACGTCGCATCATCACTTACACATGCTAGGGCTGTGGAAAAACGCTACCCTTCGAATTTTTGTATGAGCGTACTACGAGCGAGGGACGCCATAAACCGTCTAAGGAAGGCACCGAGGTAAGAATTTCTGATATCCTCTACTGGTTTCTCTCAACAAAATCATGGCATGCTCAGGACGATTATTTTATCGCGAATAGCACGCCTGCGTCTCGCTGAAGCTTTGCTTCTATGCGACTAGGTGGAAGGAGTGAGGACGCATCACTTAGTGTTACGGGGATTCACTGCAGTCAGGGGAGATGTATTTTTGAAGATTGTCAGCATGTGCTTTGATTTGCTTCATCTTCTCACACCGAGCTGAATGTTATTCTTTACAGGTGGTCGAAGACCAACGAGCGTGCTTGCTTTTTATCGTCTCAGAGCGTGGTGGTTACGGTCATCAATATCCAATCACCCTTCCAGCCCCTTGCCAATCTCGACAGGAGCGACTCATACTGCGCCCTTGAAAAAACTCACATCCATGTCTAATTTTCCATCGATGTCAAAGCGTAGTCCCATAACCGCATATCCACAGTTCACCCATTTTGTCTTTCGCTCGGATAGCTTCTTGTCGATTTCGCGGCACGCAGTCCAATGCGAATCGTGTTCCATTCAGTCGCGATTTTCCGGTTAGAGCATATCGTCATTCTTTTCCAACATTTTGCGGCCGCGCGTCCCTACCTGTCGACGTACGCATCTCCACAACTTTCTTACGCCGGGAGTGGAAGCCCCAGAGGAGAACGGCAAATAGGTCGATTTCTTACAACCAAAACGCCGTCAGGCATTGCGATCAAATCCTACGAGCCGTAGGGGTTAGGCACCGCGTCAGCAAGGCCAGTACTAGGTACCGCCATTACCATTTCCTAACGATGAGCCGTCTCGTCTCGTCAAGATTCCGACAGATTTTCGAGGCACGTCCGTTTTTATAATTCGTTTCAGTGTTGACTAAACTTTGTACTGTAGACTATCTTCTTTCTACTCGGAGACCGTAAATCTGTCCACTCCAATCCTTGTTCCTCCAGCGATAGCTCTACCCCTCTGTCTGGTGTCCTCGGGTACTGTCGTTCCCGTGGATCCTCAGGCCCCGCTTATTCATGGGTCCATCAGGTCATGACGTACGAAGATTTCCTTATTGTATCGCATCAGCTATCGATTCCTCGAAGCATCACCGCACGCTAAGATCGCTACAAACTTTGTGCTTCTGCTTCAATGCCGTCGAACAGGCTGATGTACGAGAGGTGCGAGATGCTTACAGCGTTGAGAAACAAAGACGTGATGAGCTGCTGAGAATATAGTTCAGAACTATCACACGACACTGTGCGGTTCTTTATGGATGAACCTTTGGAGGTCCGTCTTTCCTATGTGATTTCGTTAAAAATGGGATGACTGATTTTGATCTAGATAGAAACCGTTTGGTGAGCGCTGAGAAGTCTTCGGAGGATGAGTGGAGCGCTGATGATTAATGTGCTATGATTCACGGGTAAGTAAACCAGTGGTTTGATTTCATCATAGGCGACCCTCATCTTCTTCACACAGCTTCGTGTTATGGCACATTGTTCTTCCTGTTTATACTTCTCAGGCCATCGCTCGAACTCGTGATGACTCCGTCAGGATAGCATACAAGGGGTGAGAGTCACTCGGAATAGTCAGAAGTGGAAAGTCGCCGTTGGTGGTTCGTTCTTTCCATACTTTTCCTAGAGGGAGCGGATCATCTTCATTGCGTAGATACCTCTCGAGCCTCACAACGAGAACTAGGATACCGGCCCTTTATATAACAAACCCTCCTAAGCTTACAGATTGAATGCCTGTGTTCGTGTGGAAATATGTGTGACGCGCATGTCAACTTCGTTCCGACATCTACCGGCCACGCCTTCTGCGATGTCCACGACGCTCAGCTCAGTGCTCTCCAAGAGGGCGCCGACAATATATCCTGTTTTCATGGAAGCCGCTTACTCGACGAAAGATTGCGTAAGTTGTGGATGGATCGAGTATACCATCACCTCCGCGAGGCATGCAGACAATCATTCGTCTATCTCCTCCTTTCTGCTCACCTCCAATCCTAGATATCAAGACAACAGCTTAGGGCTATGTTATCAGGTACATGGTGTGTACGCGCCTCATTCCCGCTTAACCTCATGGATCTGATTATATTATAGTCTGGATTCAGGACATCAAGATCCCATAACTCATATGCTACCCTACCGCTTACCCTGGCATCGCACACCCATCGCCGTGTCCAAATGAGTCGATTTGGCAGAATCTCAATCCCCCTCCGTCAACTCAAGTCTGCTCGTACTGTTGGAGACAGCGGCGACGTCGTTCGATTCCTTGCCTCCTGGGTCAACAGCGACGAGCCACTTCCCCATGGCAGTGATCGACACTATCTTCCATAGCAACGACCTCTCTATGTTATCTATTGCCCAACCATCGGTAGCACCACGTGCGTCCCATGTTAGGGCCATACCCAAATCTATCAAAAAGCCAGGAAGGCAGAGCATTGGGAGATGATCGAGAGTAATCAGCCCTCTGTGATCAGACACGACATGCTATGACCTTACCGGACAAGTTGAAGAATATTCGGTAATGCGCTGGCATTCTCGGTAAATGATGGATCATGTCAGGGTTTGATTGAGATTCAAGGTCTTGCTTTGCGTGATTCAGTATTATACTGTAGAGATCTTTCTGCAATTCATTATCCTATCGTAAAGTGTGTGTGTGCCTATCTTTATATGGGTTCATCCAAAAAGTTGAACAACGCGCCATGACATTCCCGCTAGTCCATACCTCTAGCACCTGCTCTCTCCATTTCGGAAATAAATGTACGCTCTTCTGCAGCGGACTGACTGGAAGCACAGAGACTAAGGGATGATTTCCAGCTGTTCGTTCCCGCTTTACCCTATACATGCCGAGGTGGCGATCTGGATGGCGCGATGCAAGGTGTTTTGGTGGAGGTTGCATGGTGGAAGGAAAGAAATGGGAGTGGTATTTCTTCGGATGGAGAATATCACGCGAACTTGGCCAATACGAAGACCTGGTCAAGTCAGAAGCTTAGTATGAGTGAAAGGATGTAATGGGAACTCGATCCACCTTGCAGCGACTGCTTGACGCCGTCTTCTGTACTCCTTGATGCATCACGCACTCTTACCAGTGCTGTATCGAAGGCGGCAAGCGTGCCGTTTGTGTAATGTGTCCTATGCAATCGCGAGTGCGCGGGGTGTGCATGAATTGAATCCAGTGTGACCTTCCCACTACCTGAGCTGGCATATAGTTTGGATGAAGGTATTGAGTAATATAACGTGCCAAGGCCGCTTTGAAAAGCGTCGCCCCATAGTCCATTCTCCTCTGACATAATGCGAGAGATCCAGACACCGTCACGGGTCGGGAAACTAGCCATCTTGACCTCATACTGGCAAGCGACGTCTGCAAGGGTTGAGCGAAGATGAATGGTGCTGGGATAACGGGGCCGAGAACGGCCACTGTGCTTCGAGTCCAATCGCCATGTGATGTAGTTAAGGTGCTGTAAATTTTCTCCTTGCGTTCCAACCACCTACACCACCATTTTTTTCGGACACGATTGGGATGTAGCCGACGGCATCTCCCCGGCATGCCGAATGTAGATATACCTGTAACAATATCCAATTGATCTGTTCCTTACGATGTGCTGGCGACATCCTTTTCTCGTCGCGTTTATCTACCTTTGACCTACCTCCGACACGAGGCAGCCCTCTCCCAATGACATTCTCCGTATTTTTCCTTGTTGACTGTGCTGTGCAGAACCAACAGCTTGCATCAAGACCACGACTACTATTCCATGGATACCTATTGCACTGGTTTCACAGCGACGGGCACATTCGAAACACAAATCGAGGCCTCTCCGAACAACGTTTCAACCCAAGACCTTTACACAATTTTGGGGGATGCTTCGCGCAGGCCACTACGGCAAAGATCCTCAAGCTAGAGAGGACATTACTGAGATGAAAGGGCACAGCGGTGGCGTGTCTCCCCTCGTTGGCACCTCTGAGGTACGTTACCTATCTTTTCCTGATATCTTAACCTTGACGGTGTTCTCGCTGCAGGTGCATCGTCAAGAGCAGATCGCTGACCGTCTGTCTGATTCTGAGCTCATCAGAATGCTTCAGAACGCGTTCCATATCCCTCGTATGAAACAGGAGGCTGGCGAAGATGGTTCGGCTACGGAGTCTGACAGTAATTCAGCGTTGGTACGTCCCTCACTTCTTCGCATGTTTTTTCAAGACTCACAGACGTGTCCAAGAACCTATCTGATACAGCTGTATAGCGCCGCACCTATGCACTCTGTCCTAAGAACAATAGCACAGGCCGAGTGTCCGGAACGTACTGGGATGAGGTCGACAAGTCCCTTGACAAGATCCGTAAAACCAAGGAGAATGACAAGACTCGAATCAATCGGTAAGTGTTTTTGTTGTACAATTGAAGGATATGGTCTTAGTGATATGCTATAGCGTCATAAGCAAGATCCTGGATGACGATCGGAAAATGTATGGAGACCTGTCCAACCCCAAAGACGTTGACAGTCTCCCAAAAGCGGTAGCCTTGGAGCTTGAAGTCGAACAGGATTAGATTGTAGTTTACATAGACTTGTACGCTCAGCAATGGTGAAATAAGAATACATGGATTGTCCTGAAAGAAACACAATTTGATTGTCGGAATGATGACTGGGGAAACAGCAAAGGTACGGGTGAAATAGATCCCCTTGTCAGACGTTACCCTAAACATCATGAGGATATCTTGTCGAAGGACACATTTCTTTCGAGTATGACTGAAACGTATTACTCATCCCCACAGCAGCATGACATCCGGTCCAGAGGGCGGTGTAGTCATCTGATTGAATTCATCTTTTGTGATTGGTCTCCGTTGACTCGGTGTTGCAGCTGTTCGTGGTCCCAAATAGACGTATATAGTGCGAATAATGATTTGGGGTGTGTATTTGGGAAATTAAAGTGCTTTCGGATGCCCAGGTCCTTGAGGACATGCTTGAATCGGTGGAAAAGCGCAAGGGAATCATCCATTTCATGCAGAGTGTCGTCACTGAACCGGATGTTGCGCCACATACAGGAAACCTAATATGCCGCGAGTCGCTTGAATGACTGTAGATGACTGCGACGGTGGCAACCACAAGTCGGTTATGAGACCCAGCAGAAAGCAGCACATCTGCTTGTATTTGGTGCCGCTAGTACGTGAGAGTGTCGTGATACCTTTACGCAATGCACGAAGACTGTGGTTGGGCGATACTAGTGAAACTTCACACGCTCCAAAACAAAAAAAAAGAACTGTGGTTGGGAGGCAACCGTCGCACACGAGCATCAATCTCTGTCTCTCCCACAATCTCCGTAAGCCATCCAATGAGGTGTTTAATAACACCTTGACGAAGCTGATGCAAGATATCAGGCGTATGCAGGTGAAAATATTGATGTAGGGAAGGTTTTCCCAGAACAGATGTTGAACAGGTTTGACGTTCTCGTCTTCGCAAGCCGATACCCATTCACTGGTACCAATCTTTTCCATTGCATCGAGCGCTCCATTGAAGTCACGAAATGAATAATGGCAACGGACGTCTCCTAGCTCATCATGTGGATAATCACAGACAGGAGAATCACCAGTGTACGGACCTGCTCCGGATAATCACCGACATACACCGCAAGAATAGGATGACAGCGTCTCCATACAGTCACCACTCTTCATGTACATACCAAGTGCCCCAGCGTCGATCAAAGGCTTGAGCAGGTGAGACATACAGGCGTGAAAGAGATTGGCCATCATCCGTCGGCGGGAAGCTTTATTTTGAATATGCTTCAGGCGCGTAGTTGGCAAGTGTGCTAAAAGAATCTGCCCTTGGCGTGTCGGTTCACGGCGGATTTCTTTTGGAAGATTTCTGGTGGTAAGCCCAGCAAGAAATGATGAAGCCTGCCATCGTAACTCGCAAGCGGAAACCATCCGAAGCTGCAGAAAGTACGCAGTATACCTCGAAATTGCTGACATCATTAGCAAACATGGCTGTTCGACGAAAGTCATCATTGGATACTCCCAAGGTAGCGCCACCTCCAAGTAAGTCATCGGAGAAGCCGTAGAAAAAGCTATTTATTTCGTTGTAGCGCGTCGTTATCAAGGTACCAATCTCCACAGGGATAGCGAGATCAGACCTCAAGTGAAGCAGGCCACACAGGCGACTGAGATCAAAGCACAAGACCCAAGAAGAAGAGCAGGAGGATCAACACAAGATAAGAATGGAGAGGAGTCAGAATCATGGTCACAGAGTCGTTGCGACGACGAAGATCAAGAAGAGCGTAATGTCGAAAATGCCTACCGTCTGTTTGATAATGAGGTGATCTACAACTATTGAAACATTATATAGACTCACATAAATATAGGGTGTTCAGTGGTCGACGAAAATGTCAGACGAGGCAGAAGACGTGGTGGTTGGTCAGGGCTCTGATTGTGGCGTTATCATTGGACGGTGCGTTGGGCCCGTTGGGTCACTTGTCACAATCATAACTAAGCATGTCCAAAACTAGTCGATGGAAAGAGCCACGCGAGCTCCGCTGAAACCGACGATTAAGCGTTTGACTTTCACGATGACCATCTCGACCGTAACACACTCCCTCTCCATCAACGGCGCCGTGTACCTTCATCCGTGTCCAACAACAATGAAGTCGATGAAAAGCAACACGATGAGAATGAAGTCTTCGAGCTTATGCTTGATGTGATTGGAAAGAGCTGAAGCAGGGGACCTAGGAGATCCGGACGAGAGGTTAATTGAAGCTTTCAAGGCCAAGGTGTGTTCTTAGCAGGGTACATGTGTGGCACTGATTTATGGTTTAGAACGCTGCTCGCCTTGCCAGCAAGAACAAGCAGCAGACAGCGACCTATCCTCTAACCACCAAACGGACCCAGAAACTCCAAGATGAGGTGAGCACCTTGCCCTTGCTCTAACGTGGCTACTCAAATAGCTTTGCAGCTCCCGATGGTGACAATGGCAAAGGTTATTTCGTCAAAATCCAACTCTGGCCGTCGTCCCGAAGTCGCTGTGAAGGCGGAAGCTTCTGAGGCGTGGCTGGATCGCTCCGATTATATACAGGTAGACCACAATTCTGGAAGAACGTACGCTTCTCAAATACAAGCAGAACAGGAGCATCGACCGACTTTTGGACGAAAGTTTTGACTACGCACTCTATTTTTTGGTTTCCGATGGGCAGAGGGATGCGATGGACTCCTCAAGCGTGAGTTTCGAAAATCGCATGTCTCCAAAAGCTATCGATGAGATTGCGTATCTCGCCCTGATTTCAAGCGCAGAAAAACTCGAGTTCACTGAACCGCGAGACATCTTAGAGCGGTTACAGCGAGGTGACGAGGATACATATGTGTCCCCGTTGAGGAGCTATGTATGTTTGCATGTTTTAGAGGCTCTTTCACTGACTATCATCGGCAGGTGGCACACCGAACTCAACCCGGGCGGAAGGCGATCAGGAATCAAGCATTAACTGTAGTCCCAGTGGTTTACCATGTGAATCTGTCCACTCCCGAAGAACAGAGACAGGCGAAGATTGTCGGAGCAACAGGCATATATCTATGAGGATACCGTGGTATGCTTGTAGTTCTGTCTCTGACCGTCTACTGACACAACCCATGTAGAAGAAATCCACCATGCCATACAGTCATTCCGCTGCCTTCGCGCCCATCATCGCCGCCTCTTTCTTCACTCAAGGCAAGATAGCCAAAGTTATCCGGAAATACGATATGGCGTTCGAATCACTACTTCGGAAGCATTCAAAAAAGATGGAGATTCCGTTAACAGTGCTTGCCCTGGCTGCTACTGCGGTATATTCCTTCTCACTGCTTTATCATATTGCTGACACTCTTCACTCTCGATCTATAGTGTCCTGTTTGGCGACAAAGTTTGCGGGCCCTCGTTTAACAGAATGCTACGGTAGTCATGCTGTTCTATTGAATGGCCTTCGTGAGAGGAAGGACACTTATTATCATATGCTAATGCGTAATCTATACAAGCACGCTTGGTACGTCTGGTCTTCCTGTCCAGCGAGGGCATACTCATCTGTTCCAATTAGTGGCACCGGATACAATCTTACCGAAGCACAGGTATTAGCCCAGATTGATTGGGATGGCATTGCCGATAGCAACATGAATGATACACCCAATCCAGTAGCGGATGAAACAGGGCGCAATTCGGTGAACTAAGTCATATGCTCCTTTCCTTCGTTATGGTTTCCCCTTACTGTTCGGCATCGCCAGATACTATCCCTTTATTCTCATTTTAATCGTGGGCTCCGACGTCGTACTATCTTTTATGCACTTTACCTTTTCTCGATGACTTGATGTTACTGGTATTCGTAGTTGTTATCTTCGAAGTAATAAAGCGCCGCGTCGGGCCATCAGAAATAATATATTGGCGTGAACAACATGTAGTGTACTGGGGCGACATCCATTAGAAAGTAGCAGGTAATTTTTTGGTGTTGCCGAGTAATATTGGGTAATGTATAGTAACATCGTAGGCGGACCGGGCGCATGTTGCGGAATTACCTAATTGTTCGGCAATGGCGGTAATGCTGTAACTCATTCAGCTTTTCTTGATAATATTCTGGTAATGTCGTCAACATTACCAGACATTACACTAGGACCGTTTTCCTGATGGACGTTCGACCGCGTTCATCATTTATCCGACTGTGTACATAAATAAATAAAACCGAGGGAAATTAGCCAGGAACTGGAGAGAAACGAGAATTCGAAATTGGTAGAGAATCAGTCGTGAACAAGTCAAATGTCAGGCTAAAGTTCCCTGATACCCGAGTCTTGGCCTTTTCGAAGGATTGGACAACGCATGTTCCACAGATTCATCGTCATCAAACTCATCCTCAACCTCCTCCAGGTTGCTATCATCTTCATCTTCTTCTTCTTTAAGCACGCATCCACCTCCTAGCATTCCCATTATCTCACTGAAACTCCTACTGCGTTTGTCCCCGAGCCTCCTCTCCGCCATCACATCCAAAGCTTCCAGATGGCCCTTGACCGCGGTAGCTATACGCATTGCTGGCTCAGAACGTGGTTTGTAGGGTTCCATAGCGTCCTCAAGATGGCCCCGATAGGCTATGATGCTGAAGTACTCTGCCATGTCCCTCTGCTGACTGGCAATACGTTCGGACTTGAGTTGTTGGGCCTTTTCTGTAGAATATAATAAACGAGTGAGTGATGGAAATTCATGAACCTGATTCTAGTATGGTCTACCTTTGTATCGTAGCTTATAATCGTTCATAGGGGACAAGTTCCTGTTATCAATCTCTTCTCGTAGGGCATGCACTTCATCTTGAAGACGGTGATTCAACTACCTGACAGAGGAAACTTAGTGACGGACGTACTTTGAAGTCTTTCCTGTTCGCCATCCTTCTTTGTCAGTCGTTGTCGGGCATCTACGGAAGTTGAGTGATCGGACGTGAAGATGGATGGGATGATGATTACCTTCAAGTTCCTTCCGAATGATCTCATTCTGTTCCTTTGATGCTCTCAATTCCGCTCTCAACGCTTGTTATAAGAAATTAGTGATTACCTTTATTCCTCAATCAACGAAAATCACGATACCTTTTTCTGTCCCTTCTCTCAGAAATACGGTCGCCTCCCGTGTCCGCGTGTCTGCAGCTAGATAAATATGATGATAAACACATACGACACGTCATTCCATGACCAAAACCGCTGTACCCTTATGGTCGGCTTCTTTGCTTTCCAAAACCCCACGTAGATCTAGAGGGGTTTGTGTAAAAATCAATACTCGTTGATGGCACTGGATGTACCTACTTTGAATGATCGCTTCTGCGTCGGCTTTTGCTTTCTCTAGCTGTTGGTTTGAATCTGAAGGTATTTAAATAACATGTTGCAAAGCTATTTGGAAACACCTGAAATTTTACCCTTTAGACTAGCCTCTGTAGAGCCTATCACTATAAATGCAGAGTCAATAACTTGATAAACTGTGCGTATTATCCATTGACTCACCTTCAAGCTTCACCTTCAATACACCATTTTCCTTCACTTGGTCATCTAATTGCCGTTTCAGTGCTTGCATCTGGATCTCGAAGCTTGACAGATAGCCGGCATAAGGATTTTGGTACGACCGAGCAGCTTCGGAAACGGCCTCTGAGGCTGCATTTGTCGGAGGTGTCCATCGCTTGAATGAAATAGCACCACTCTTCAAATTATTGGGAGGTCGCTCCTGTGCCGATGAAGTACTCGCAGTAAGAGCTGAATTTGAGTCCGAGAATGAAGGGATCGATCGAGATAGTTGGATTTCATCGAACACCGATCGTTCCAGTGAAGGAACCCGTTTGACGACTCTCTCAAACAGCTCGTCGTCGGATTTACTGCACCTGCCCGAGGCTTTACAGGCTGGAGTATTGCAATGGACACGGGTTTCTAGCGGTGCACAGGGGAGGTTTTTCTCCTCACATACCTTGCAGGGGGCCTGTTTTATTGCACGCAGTTACCAATAACATTCAACGTTATGATATCGTAGAAACACACTGTATTACAGTGGGCTTTTGCCCATTTGCGTGCTTCAGCTTGAGGAAGTGGTTTGTTTCCTTCTTCTATGACAATCTTTTTGATGTCATCCTCGGACATTGGATTGGATTCTTCATCGAGCAATGAGCATTTGTCCCAAGGTAAAGAAAGATAATAATACTTACTTCGCTTTGTGTTTGATATCCTTGGTACCTCTACGACGACTTTTTTGTGTTTAAAATACGGTCTTTTGATAGCCATCATAGTTACGAGTCCGAGGTAACGAGGATTCGTGGAAATCTCCACACGCGAACCACGTGATGTTCAAATTTAGTCTCCCCCGCTTTCCCCTCCTGCATCGGAAGTCGGCAACATATAGGCCGTACTTTCCATGGAATCAAGCGGCGATTTGGGGAAGTAGTCTGCTCATCCGGATTTGCTGTGGTGGCGCTTGCGCTGGATCGACTCCTTCACTGTTGATGTATGTAATCTCTAATTTTTTCGACCTGTTTCTTTTGATTCTCCCATCCTTCCTTCCCACAAGTCGGAAAATTGAAATCAAACAATTCAAAATATCATCTCTGCTTCTTTCGTTCGTTTACAGACGATCAGCGCAGGAAAAAAGGTGCGAATTTACTTTTTTGGAGCATGGAGCGACGCCGAGCAGCACATCTAGCGCGAACTGTCTCCAGGCCGATGCATGAAGATACTACGATCTATAATTAAAGCACCGAGCTCATTACCTCGACAAGGGCTTCCACATCTGCCGGCCCCTCTTCTACTCAGGAGTCTACGGTACAGGCACTCCAAGCCTCGATCCAAGCGCTGACTCTACAAGTCCAAACCCTATCGTCATCCACGTCCAAGGAGGAAGGTCAGCGTGTTCGAAAAGAAATCGGGAGCGTATACGAAATCAAGGACTTAGGGAAACATAACAGTGTCCTTGGGATGACCGTGGAATTCGACGATAAAACCGGTGCCATTTCTTTGCTCGTTGCCCCAAGGATATGAAGATGTTGTAACAAGGGATTACCCAAAGGCGAGTACGTATTGCAGATGCTGAGGGCTATGTACGGAACGATGGATGCTGGTAACGCGTGGTTCCACGAGCTGGTGACGTGGCCAATGTAGCGCTAAACTATCTTCTCGTCGTACGGAAAGTGCGGGTAGTACTGTGAGCACTGGAAGAAAGAGCTTCAAGTCTTGGATGAAGCAAAAGGCACCTGCTGTTGGAGAGAAAGGTCAATTCATGGAGAACGTTGATAGCAAGCTGGTCGCGTCGGCATGTCGGGAGGCGGCGTTATTGACTCGAGATGAGTTTGGACTTGCGGTGAAAAACCTGTAAGCGAATGAAAGCTAAGAATCGATGTAAGCGGTCTTCGATGGACTCAAGGTGAGTAAAACGTACCTTTATTGTTCGTTTTGGAAACCGAATCTAATTTCTCTCTCAGAAAAACTATGTCCATCGCCGAGCGCCAGTGGTCCCGGTCATGACTAGGTCAATAATTGAGCTTGAATCGTCTTTAGTGTGGACCAGAGGAACGCTGAAGATGGGTTTCAGTAACGAAAAAACATCGAGTAAACAACCAACGTACCATATGCCTCGACTACAGCACAATCGTACGTCGTCACCGTTCACGTCATTCTCCAGCCCCGAAATCGCCTGTCGAGTCGTGAAGCGAGGCATACTATGCGAAGATCAGTGGCTGTAGATTAACCTAGACACAGTCAACACATAATTTCATGAAATGAAACACAACTTACCCAATCCCCGTTCAACCACACATCTGTACGCCCCCTCACCGCATCTATCCAAACCTCTCCGCTTATAAGATAACCCGCTACCCATTCCAAGACCGGCTACACGATGTTCGAGGGATTAAGCAGCACCTTGACAAAGTTGGCACAATCAAACGATAGCGTTGGGCTTGATCTTACCAGGTTTTAGAGAAGCCGAGGCAGGCTGTCGAGCCTAATGCCACTGAACCTAGCCAAAAGTACCTGAGTGTTGAAATCGATTAGCAAGTGAAAGTCGCTCGGAAAAAATTGAACAAACCTCTGCCGCCCAAGTTCTCGCCAACCACAGAGGCTTTTGCTCTCCTCTGTCACCCACAGAGCCCTGGCCAACCCTTCGAGTCAGCACGTATTGACCATCCTTCCCGCGCTCGGTTTCGGTGCGCTTTAAAGACCTCATGCATAAGGATCTCGCGGCGGTCGCGGTAATGTCGGGTGTCGCTAAACTAGTTGGACGATGGCAGAGGTGAAAGGGTCGAAGTATTTGACCACCGTGGTTGCGAGAGATTCGAAAGTGCTGGAGTCTTGCGTCTAGAATTGAAAGTGGGGGGTCGTTCTGTGTAGATACTGAGATTCAAACTCCGCTGTCCAATCGCTTTTTGGTTGGCGTTCCACCGTGCCACCAACATCCAAATCTACGCTACGGTTCGAGACAATGGCAGAGGTATGTCCATTTCCTCTGCCATTTCCGTGCCGCTAATTTTTTTTGGCATAGAACCATTCTTTTTGGCATGACGGGCAACGCGGAAACGTGTTGACCACTATGGCCACCGCATATGCCACCGCCCTACCAAAGATGAGGGCTATTTTGACCAAGGAATTTGTGAAAACTTGGTGTACACGGTTTGCTGAAGATGTAGAGTCTATGGGATCCTGTGGTGCTCTCCAGTCGGTCCGTCATAGTCCCATATCTGTTGATGTTCGTCTCACATAATTTTACTATTAGGCTCTTATATCGGGTTTAAAGAAGAATTTACACAAGTCTAATTGGTGAGTAGTCACGCCATTTCTGGCTCTTTCCTTTTCTCACGTCTCTCACAGACGTTGCATCGCATCTTCACGCGTTTCTCCCGTATATCCTCATATATGGTTCAAGCCTCTCCGGAGCCTCCCCAGGGAGCAGGCAACGGTTTCATTTGTGAGTACAAGCTCCACTCTTCGAGGCTCAGGCCGAGAAACAGAAGGCTTATGTCGTACTCAGATTCTGATTCATGTCTCATACATTCGGACTATATCTACCTGGCGGGATCAATGGAGAAATCTAACGCTCTTCTTGACCCGTCAGGTATGTTCCTTTCTCTTCTTTTCGGTTTCGTTATCTCACTCAATGCTCTTCTTGACCCGTCAGAAAGAGCTTTGTATTTCGCGGACTATCGAATATACTTCGTTTATTCCATCAACTACCGTCTCTAAGTCTGATACTATGTCCTCTGATGGCCCCTCCTCTGGCAAAGACACTGGCAACAAATCCCAATCCTCAGGGAATACTGGCCGACCCGGAACTATCATCATCAAACCTGTCACTGGCAGAAACCCAGCAACCGGGACTACCACTGCACCTTCGACTGGGGCTCAAGGGTCAGATCAACCAGCCGAGCGTTCGGGGGAGAGTCAACAAGGTGATAACGAAGAATCAAATGGAGATGGAGCAGCGACGGAGATCGTCAACCGCTGCGAAGCTCTTGTCGAGGATTTCCGATCCGGTGCCAACGCTTCTAAGTCGAATGTCCTTGCCCAGATCTCTCGAGCCCTGGCCGAATTCTTTAGCTCACGCGAAGGTGACACAGACGATGAGTACAACGAGGCCTTCGATGTCTATGTCGAAATGCTTGACTCCCATGAGCGTGAGCAACGAGAAGCCCTGCGCGAAGGACAAGATCAGATCAGAGCCCAGGACAGGAATGAAGAGGTCGAGGGGGGACGAAGACGCCGTCGTGCTGACTCGTTCTTTGAAGATGCGGATGGCGAATTGGGAAACAACGCAGGAGATGTCGAGGAGCGAGGGAGAGATAGCAATGACGGGGAATCGGGACCCTCAAAACGAGCTCGCATTGATGAATCAAAATTCCCGTGGCAGCCTACAGGACAGATTATCAGAGCAACCCTTCACCCCGAGTTGCAACGCACCCTCGAGCTTGTTGAAAACTACACCATCGATCCTAAAGGAGCCAAGCGAAGTATCACCAACTCTCCAGAGTGTCCGGACTTCCCTGAAGAGCAGTGGATTGCCCTACTCACTGGCAAAGCAGGTCAATCTTGATGCGGTCTTCGCATCCACGAACTCAACTTCTATCAATGAGGTACAAACTCATGAAATATCTGAAGGGCTTGCACTCAGACTCACCGAAAGTACTGTCTCCTCTGAGTCCAAGCGAACGATCCGTACCGCAGATGAATGGACCACCACTTGGCACACATACACCATTGCCGTCCTCATTGCTTTCCCGCATCGCGCCCGTGAACTTGCGCTCTACCAGCAGTACATCTCTTCACTCTTCCGTACCGTCATTGTCCCGCTCCACAGTAGGGTCTTCGTGCTTGACCGAGCCATTAGAGGGCGAGTCGGGCGTTGCAGAAATTTACTCCTCTCCGAGACAGACAAATTCCGGGACCTTGAAAGATCGCATATCTCATCGGCAGGAGTTGGATACAGCGAGTTTGAGCGAGGGAAAGGAGAGTCAAAGTCGAAGGGAAAAGGGGTTGACCGCAGCGGACGTAGCACCGAAGCTTGCCGACGATGGAACTCTGGGTCTTGCCCTTCAGTTGATGGAAAGTGCAAATACCGGCACGTTTGTTCGCGCTGCAAAGGCAACCACGTCGCTGCAAAATGCCCAAGCAAGCCTTCGTCTGACTGATCAGGGCAGAAGGGGAGGAAAAGAGTTGGGGGAAGGAAGATTCGGGAGGGGGATGGAATTTGGGGAGAGAGGTTGGGAGAATGATGTGCTGTATGCACCAAAGTATAAACGAGGGATGGTCTTTTCGAACCGAGATTGGGGGAAAAGTCGGACTGTGCGCTATACCGAGATTGATCCACCATTGCCAAGACCATCAGAAAACGAATTTCAGAATTCGGCCGCGACCAATACCATAGCGGCTTATCCCCATCTGTTTAAACTCACAACGCCAATCAAAATTGACGAGTTTGCGAAACTACTGAGAGGACATCCCAATCAGCCGTTCGTGCAGTCAGTAGTAAGATCATTAAGGGAAGGATTTTGGCCGTGGGCGAATACCCATCATGCGGAGGATTTTCCGGTGACATGGGATAACTCGAGGATGGTCCCAAATTCTGAAATGGAACAGAAGTTCATTATCAGTTATAGGGACGAGGAAATAGCAGCAGGACGCTTCTCGGAGAACTTTGGTCCAGACCTTCTGCCGGGGATGTACAGCACACCAGTTCACGCTGTGCCCAAGCCACACTCAGACGACTTGCGCATGGTTTCAAATATGTCGGCAGGATCGTATGCTCCCAATCAAATGATTCAACATGCGGACATAGCAGGGGCTCGAATGGATACCCTGCGTGATTTCTTTGCGGCAATCAGAAAGTTCAAACTATCGTCTCCCGAGAATGCTGCCAAGAAGCTTTACGTCTTCAAATCCGACATTTCGAAGGCATATCGTCTGTGTCCGATGCATCCACTTTGGCAATTGAAGCAAGTTGTAACCACTGGATACCTCACCGACGAGCAGAAAGCTGCCGGGCAAACAGAGGTATTATCCAGATCAGTTGACGGCAATAACAATTTTGGGGGCAGGGGCTCGTTCAGAGTCTTCTATAGCGTCAACGGTTTGATTACTTGGGTCGCCGTAAACGTGGAAGGCATCGAGGACATCTTCGTTTATGTTGACGACGATTGGGGCTTTGACGTTATGGACAATCTGGAATACTACGAGCCATACGACGATTATTTCCCTGGGAAGCAGGTCAAACTCCTCAAGCTCTGGGATCGACTTGGGGTTCCTCATGCTAGGAAGAAACAGTTGTATGGGTTCGAGCTCACAGTGATAGGTTACGAAGTGGATCCCAATGCCATGACAGCAACCATGCCCTCGGACTCCAAATCTGAATTTGTGTTAGCACTGCGGCAGTTTGCAAAGTCAAATCGACGTACTCTGCAAGAGTTTCAACAGATCTCCGGATGGTCAAACTGGTCGTTCAACGTGTTCCCGCTCTTCAAACCCGGCTTATCCAGCGTGTATGAAAAGATGGCTGGAAAGTCCAACTCTTTTGCGCTCATCAGCCTGAGTAAGGCAGTCAAGGACGACATTTCATGGATGGCGGATCATATTGAAGCATCATCAGGTATTTTCTGCTTTGACTCAGAGGACTGGCACACCATCAATGACGCGACAACAATCATCATGTGCGACGCTTGCCTCGACGGCATGGGTTTCTGGCTGCCACGAATTTCCACAGGATTTGTCTGCCCAACGCCGAGCTTACCGAACGATGATCCAATCATTTTCTTCTTTGAGGCGTTATGCGTCTGTGCAGCTTTGCATTGGGCTGCCAACAACTTGTCCCCAGCGCTTAGGAAACGGCTCACAATAAAGACCGACAACCAGAACACAGTCGACATCTTCAATTCCTTGAAAGCCACACCATTTTATAACACTATCCTGAAGTCAGCAGTCGACATCCTCGTCTCTCACAACATCGATCTTCGTGTCGTGCATGTTCCTGGCCTCGAAAACGAAGTCGCTGACGCCTTGTCGCGGTCGGAATTTAAGAGAGCCAAGGATCTTGTTCCTGATTTAATTATCCTCCCATTTTTACCCCCTCGTGATGTGATGGGGGCCATAAAATGTTAATGGAAGTCACCCCAGGGTCCAGACAGCCGGTCCGTGAACCATGGACCCTGGAGAAGTTACATCACGAGCGTTCCATTGCCCTCGGGTTTGCCATCGACAAATCTACTCTTGGACCCTACAATTCTGCGTTAAACTCGTATATCACTTTCTGCAAGTTACATCACCTCCCAGTACTCCCCACTGAAGACACCCTCAGCTACTACGTTGTGTACATGTGTGCACATATCAAGCCTGACTCAGTCGACTCCTACCTATCGGGTATCTGCAATAGACTCGAGAATTTTTTCCCCAACATCAGAACAATCCGTACCTCCATGCTTGTCAGCCGAACACTGAAAGGATGCAAACGCTTGAGAGGATCCGAAGTCCATCGCAAACTTCCCCTCTCCAGAGACTGACATCCGACGTGCCATTGCTACCCTACGCCCTTCCCTAGACCACGACGACAAACTCTTTCTCACTCTACTAGTCACTGGGTTCAATGGTCTCCTCCGACTAGCCGAGCTCAGCATGCCTGACACCAAGAAGTTACGAAATTGGAGGAAAATTACACGCAGATCAACAGTCGAGTGGGTCCCACTTGGCTATTCTTTCTTACTTCCTGCACACAAGGCGGACATCACTTTCGAAGGCAATAGAATCATCATTCCAGCTTCGGATGACGCGTCCATCAACCCCTCACCAATTTTCCACAACTACCTTGTCAGCCGAGACGAGCGATTCCCGGTCCATCCTGGACTATGGGTCACATCCACAGGGAAGACACCAACGCGATCTTGGTTTATCAGAAGACTACGACGCCTATTTCCATCCAGGAGGATAGCAGGGCAGTCAATGCGAGCAGGTGGTGCCACAGCGCTAGCCAGCGATGGCGTGCTTCCCCACCTAATCCAAGCCCGTGGCCGATGGTCTTCACAAGCATTCACGATATACATTCGCAAGAACCCAGTGATCTTGCAGTCACTCATAGACTCCAGGCAACCGCTCACCCTCACGACGCGCATTCTCCCAAGTCATGCCACATGACATCTCACCTTTCTCGATTACCCATTAGCGCTCATACACGCGTCGCCGCGGGTTCAAATTTGACTTGTGCCTGAAAGGGCCAATTTTTCCTATCTCCTGACCGATTGTTCGGACACACGTCGACCAATTAGACGCAGATACGAATACATGCTGATTCAAATAATCTCACTCCTAGGAGGCGCATGCCTCCCCATCGGCGGCGAGCTCGAGAGATAACTTTTGTAGGTTCTCGACAGGGCACGGCAGACGAGGTACGTCAGGCCCGTCGTCGCCGACAGGAGCAGCGTTCGAGCCCCTATGGACTCAGTCGATATGGAGAAGCCATCATCAACATCGATGATCCCCTCCCGGTGCGTCTGTTTTGTTCCTCTTGTCTTATTTGCTGTCTGACACTGATTTATAGGACGCTGAAGACATTGTCTTGATCAAATCAGGACGTAGAACGGCTCATCAAGCCAATGCCACCATCGCACAATCTAATCATTGTGATGATGTGCCAACTAGTGGCGATGGATCCCATACTCATCCTTACATTTTGTAACTATATAGTTTGTAGTTCACATAAATGCCAAGGGTTACATGGGAACTTCTCCCATCTATCTTGTAGATAGCTAGTTCACTGATACACCTGGAGTACTTCCGTCATCTATCACTGATTTGAAATTCGATGAATCACACTACTCCTTCATCTCATCTAATTAAATGTTCCTATGTGGATGCCCAAATCCCCAACTCTACCCTGCATGAATATGAGCACGAGATGATGAAATTTGAAACCACATGGAAGATAGGCCATCAGCTGGGCTTGTACAGCCGTGTGCACTGCGAGAAATACCGGCAAGTCAACGACAACAGCGGCGAGCGGGATAAAGGAGGCTTATCTGGGTATGTGTAAAGTGTAGGAAGGTGATAATAAGCTACAGGGGGTGGAGACAGTGTTGGAGAGGTACGGAAAGGTGTGAAAGTGCGAGCTGGAAGATGGAGAACAGCCAGGAACCCCAACGACAGCGATGATATCGACACCATTCCGGGCATTGAGTCGTTACCAAAGGGCACGACGGATGCCCCCAAAACGATGTAAACTTCGTCACCGATGCCCCCGCCGCTACTACCACCTTCGAAAACTAACATCGGGACCTACTATCCCCCCATGCTAGCCGCCTCCTCCATTTTTGACGTGGGGATCACTAGTGTCCATGGGACCGATGGTCACCTCCCCTCCCCCATTGTTCACCAAGAATATTCGCTCTTCGTCCTATGGCTGCGGCTAAACGTCCACCCCCTGTTTTTGATGGTAGGGAACGCAACGGCGCTCTCTGTTTCTTCTCGCGGGTCCTTATTGATACTCAATAGTGTCACGACCCTCCCATGCATACCACTACCACCGCCCGCTTGTCACCCATCCCGGCACGATGTGCCAGCATAACAGTATCGTCGATGGGGCGCCCAAGCCCGCTATCAATGCCTACGCCCACCGGCTTCTGTCTGAAACAGGCTGAAGAAGATGTTGAGCGCGTACATAGACAAGATTTTAGTCTCAACAAGCAACGACCCGCCTACGCGTCTTGATGGTACATCGGTCGCCAAGCGCACCCAATGCTCTCTGCACCAAACTTTGCTTAATACGATGTATGCCGCAAAGTATCTTTTTTGGCCTGGAGGTTCTCCGTTTTCTAGGGACCAGACCATCCTCTTCGACATGCGCCCAAAGGGGACCACCGTCGAATCACGCCTACTCATCACGGTGTTCAGTCCAACAGTGCTTCATTTTCCATGTTCCGACAGTCTTCCGTATCATCTTTCCTCGCAATATTAGCTCAAAAAAATCCAGTTATGTAGACATGCGGCAGTCCTGAGGGCGCTCGAAAGTTGCAAATCGATATTTGCTACGATTCGTCATCTTCCCCGCGATATTCTCATCGAAATCTTTCATTCCGTTTGTAATTCTTGGTGGAAGGAAAAATTGCGGGGCGTACAACTCAGTCTAGACGTATCCAGGTCTCTTCGGGTTTTAGGTCGCGTCTGTGGGATTTAGACTGGCACGGCGCATCCTGAAGGCTGACGCCGCCATCGACGTGCAAGTCTGATACGACATGATTCTTTGTCTACGAGCTCCTCTAGCATCCTCCTCAACACCTCCGTACAGGCAAGACTGTTTACTCGAGTGGGCCATGGGCGACGCTGGATTTCTGTTCAGAGGTGCAGTAATCAGTCAATTTTCTTTACATTCGTGTTGATTATAAGTTGCACAGTGGTGACGAACTGTATCTACCCGGATCGACCCTCCGCTTTCAGTTCCAGGCGCAAGGCTCCAATGCTTTCGAACCTCTCGCAGCTATGGTGGTCAAGCACTTCGAACCTTTCACCTCCGCTGTCGTCCTGCTAGTTCAGCGGCACCCTGACAACGAGAAAGTTAACCTCAAGCTAGCAGATCGCAGGCTCGGGTATCGTTCCAACAAGAACAAGTTGGATACGGTGCCATGGTCGTCTTCCATCGATGATCACTTACGACGCGCTGTCTGTGATATCCAAGCCGGTGCCATTCTCAACTGGTTCGAGGTCATCAGTGATTTTGACAACCGGCCTGACACTGAGGTTTGAGGATTGGATCTGGCAGGTCTCCACTTGGTTCGGAAAGATAGGGTCCTATGACACAGAACTCGCTGCGTTTCGGCTTTTGCATCGACTGCAAGGCCGGTATATTCCACGTCTTTTGAGTGTTGTTCGTCTTGGCATCACCTCAAGTCCAGTCCTCTTCATCGTTCTCGAATATATCCCTGGCATCAGCATAGAGAAGCTCCAACCGCATATCGACGTCTCAGAACAAGAAGCCAAGAGGATATCCAGCGACGTGATGGCAGCGCTCCGTGCCATCGAGGCGGAGAACTGTTTGCCGCACAACGACATCTACACCCGGAATGTCGTTTTGCGGGAAGGGAATTGGTCTCCCATCATTATCAACTTTGGAGAGGCCAACATCAGATAGCCTGGAGCTAGCGATGAAGATTGGAGAAGGATCATTAATGGAGGTCCGGATACGCGTCAAATATGGAGGCTCCTGGTGGATCCCGAGAGCAGACGTTGGAAGAGGATGGTGACGCCGTACGAGATGTCGGACTGGCTCTATAAAAAGCCTTTGGCGTTTAATGAATATGTGGAGAGTATGCCTGAGGATTTTTGTCAAGCGACGTTCGAGAGTGGTAGACACGGATTGGGCGAGGGCGAGAGAGAAGGTGTATCAGTGGAGTATTAGGCCCGGAGTTCGTTGTAGGCATCGGTATGACTATGACTAATCCGTGGTTCGGGTCGTTTATCGTAAGTGTCGGACTCTAGTGACAGTCTTGACTATACTGAAACTTCGATAGGATGCACTGAAAATACGCAGGAGAGACGTCTCCTAGCAAAAAGGATACCATCACGAGAAGAAGAAAAAGGATGATCGAGAAAGTATATTATTTTCACGTCTTCGAGTAGCGACTATGTTGAATTGCTCCTTCGGAATCCATACGCTGCAGCCGTTTTCATAACATGCTTGACTGTGCCCGAGACAAGCTCGCCCGCCTTAGAACAAGCACTTACTTCTCTTCCCTGAACACGGCAATGGTCACCTTTACTGTCGAACATTCTGTGCGGTGTTGGATTTCTGGCGTAAACTCGTCTCTACGGTGGCGTGCATAGGACAGTGCCAAGTCATCAACAATGTCATTTTGGACCGGAAAATAGCGTCGGGCTGCATGTCCAATGACGGAGAGTATGGACCCATAGGTATCTCTGGTAATCCATGTCCCAACTTTGTGTAACTGCTTGAATAGTGCTGCCGAATCCGTCGACTCCAACCCTTCATTAGAGCCGTCGCTGGACCGATGGACTTGTAAACGCCGACTTGGACCGAGTGTTGGGAGGGCGCCCAGTGATTCGAAGAATTTACGGTGGCTCTGGGCATCGAGGAGAGACACAGGTAGCCAGAGTCGACGCGATGAAAAGCCGGACGGTAGTTCTCGGCAGCTCCTCCTTCTCATTAGACAAACGAAACTTCTATCGAAATCCTTCCAGCTCATAAATGAACTAGAGAAAACAGTAGGTCAGTGCAGCTCGAAGTAAACAAGTGGCAGTTTATTGTACAGGTAGTAGAGTTTAAGAATAGGCACATTCAAAGTAACGTCGGCGCGCTGTAATGAAATGTCAATATAATTAGGACCGGCGTAGCATGGACGGTAGGTGTACCATTGAATCCTTGACAACGAATTCAGTCTTTGCACGGTAAGAAAGAGTGTAAAATTACTGAGGGAAATATAGGCATTCACCATTACCGTTACCAATGGTGAGTTCATAGAGCAATGAAACAAGTCAACAAACCGTCCCGCAAAGGTACACGATGCCACACGGTCACGATACTCAGCCTGAGATCATCGAGCCCGACTAAGTTTGAAGACGAGGTGTACCACGGGAGCGAGGAATAACCAAAGGCATGTTCAACAGTTGGGTCAAGACCTGTATCAGTGTGAGCAGCTTGCGAAAGAGTGCCTTGACTTCGAAGTTCGGACTCGGACCTGTCTCGCAGTGGCCCACTTCGGCTACATTAGGAGGGACAAGGGCGATTACCTCGATGAAACTTCCAAACGAGAAGGATCCAATTCGGATTCTTTCGATTTCATTCAAGAGTTTATTTTTATGGCGTGACTTTGCAGGAGGTAGAGTGATTGGCTTCGCCGAACACGGGATATTTAGCCAATCTCTAAATCAACGTCAATGTCAGCAAAATCTTTAAACCTCTGGAGCGCATGTCTCACTACTTCCGAACCCTGTGAGAGTTCCTCAAGAGCCTTATGGGTCCGATCCGGTTTTCTGGCGAGACCGAATTAGAGCCCAGAGGAAGGATATGTATATTTCTGACTTGACAGTGAAGACCATCAGGAAGTGTGGTTCCTGGCATTCCCAAACAGTTTGCCAGTGGTTTCCAAATCAGTGTCATGCTTCCTTCACAGAATCAAGGTCACACCGATTTGGATCCGCCTTGGACGGATCCTCACGCTCCTTGGGCTTTGCAATAAGGATGCATCATGTATCAAAGAAACAACGAACAGAGTATTCAACGGCAGGATCAGTGCCAAGAGACAGATCTTCTTCCCCTTTCAAGACCGCTGGTAAGATCTGGAGGGAAAGGTAGATAGAAAGCCGGTCGATGTCCCAGATAGGAACAGTCGGGCATTGATAGTAGTAGCCGGTCGAGGTGTTGATAGCCGGTCGAGGTATTGATAGCCGGTCGAGGTCCCTGAAAGGAACGGTCAAGTCTTCCGCGGTGTCCCGATAAGGACTTCAAGCCTTCCGCACACATGAGCTGGTCCGGAAATCACACTTTCTTCAGGGCGTTGAACAGTGTAGATAAATAGTTGCGGTTCGGTATGTGTCGTTCCTTTATCCAGTCCTCAGCAACTTATCATGGCTTTAGATCGTGGTCGCTGCCTCATTCTCAACTGCTCCTGTAGTGCCTTTGCTCGTCGGACTTCGTTCTTGCTTCACAACAATCAAGAGGTATGCGCCCTCTTCGTGCGACCCTGGACAATATTAAGTATAACTTTAGGCTGTCTGTGTTACGTGCTCACACGGCATCCATGCTCATGCAGATTTTCAGTCTGCCGTTGTCAACCAGTTTCTCCCGAATGAGTGCTTTGCTTTCGTGCAACAGGTGCGTTAATCCCCGCAGCCTCTGCAGTTCTTTCTGACTTCTATCAGACCGCCGAAGCATGCACTTGTACCGCCCAACTTGTCGACCATGTCCCCGTTTTGAATCCATACCGTGTTACACCAGGATCCTCGACTCTCAGAAATAACTCTTCAGATACAGTTCCTTCCCAACAATCTTCCCTCGCTTATCCCGTCTATGCCAGTATAGGTGTACCCTCCGTATGGCCTCCAGGGAACTCTAATGCTATCACCGTGATCCCTTATCTTCCTTATTATTGTGTTTCTCCGATCGTTCCGCCCCTCTCCCATTCAGGCAGCCCACCTGACACAGCGCAGAGTTCAACTTCTGCAGAGTCACCAGCTGGTCCTCCTCGCACACTGGATCAAAATGATGGACTTGTTCAACACAGCTTGCGACCCCATGGACACCGTATTCGTCCTTATCCTGGACCCTTATCAGATAATCGCCACTCTGAATGTTTACGTCGGCTCAGCGAGCTTACAGCGTCTGCCCTGCAGGAGACCTCTTCTACAGCCTCCGGCGGCAACCATAATACCGTCGATACTAGTCCACAACGAAGGGTTCTAACGCAACAAGAAAGACTCTGTCTTGACATGACATCTCCTTCACGGGGAATTGTGCGTAACCATCCCTGTCCCATCAATCTATGGATTTGTTTTCTTCCTTTACAGGTATGAAGTTCCTTCGTTGCTACACCACGTCTGATTTAGATACTTTCCAGTGCTTGCATTGTTATCACTATCTTCTCCAGACAAATCATACATCAGTATCTCTGGCGATGTGTCAGAACACCTGTCACCCGAGGCAGCTACAAGTCGCCCAAGACGAAATTGTCCCCAGTATCAGAACACTGAGAGACATCGGCCTCGCATTTTCCCTCCCCATCTGGGCAGAGTCTATTAATGCTAATATTTGGAAGGACCTTCATCGCGGCATAATGGAGCATCTTGCACCGGGTGGTTCTTTGGCAATAGCAGGCCTCAACCCCGATTTGGATGCCACCCCAGCGGACTGTGGATGGTGTATTCAGACGCACTACATGGAACCAGCCGATACTCCTAACTGTGACCAATTTCGATATATCCGTGCAGCAAACCCAAGTCATGAACAGGATATTACCTTGAGCAACGTTAAAAAGTGGTGCTTCAAAGTTGGGCCGGATTCTCCGCTCGACCTTGATCCCTTCCATCCCAACCTGGAAAGATGGTGGACATTGTTTGTTGGTATGTTACTGCAACTATGGTACTGGATCTTATCTTATGTCTGGCAGCCCCTTCGATGGCAAATGTCCATGGAAGTTTATCACAGCTGGCTCGGTACCGTTCTGACTTGCAGTTCCCCTACGAAAATATGGTAGAGGTGAAGAGGAACAGACAGCACAGTTGCTATCCAGACACGGTTCTGTCTCTCCTCCCCTTTTTTCGTCGTAACTCTGGTCTCAGTGAAACGGCTGATCTCAACCAATTTCCTCCCTTTGTTCAATGTCGAGTTGCAAGTGCGAGACCGCAAGAAGGTATCGCCGGTAGGCCGTACCGTACCTTATGCCCTCGGAACCCTTACACGGATGACCAAACAGATGGTGAAGACGACGTCAGTGTTCTATACTGCCATATAAAGTTTATGACTTCAATTTTCTCAGGGATTTTTTGGGTGGTCCGATACTAGCAGCTGTGGCTCTGTATGTCATTAATATCATTTATATTGAGAGCTGAAACTGATATTTAGTTGCAGTCCATTGAATCCATTGATGACGAGGCGAGTAGTAGTTTCTGGTTCCACCTTAGTCTGATTGTGACAATACTACTAACAGGATCCCCTGAGGACTTCCACTGTATGTCAGCAGCCATTCTATGTTTAAACTCCTCATATATAACTTGTATTCACAGCCCATTCGGAGACTTCTTAACTCTAGTCTTGCTCTTTCGCCTTTGCCAAGACCTGCTGAAGACCAGGTAGCTATTCTTCTTGTCATTCTTGCTCAGATCGCTGAACTCCACTCCAGGATAACACCGCCAAAGTTATTCGTCATGCTCTTAGAGCAGGATTCATAACAAGAACATTCCAGGTAATCATTTCCTTCTTGCCAGTCGTCAACACCCGTGCTTACAAAAGTTACGTAGATCGGCCCGGATCCTCCTGCCTTCCCACGCTGGCATGTTCCTGCCGATGCCAAAGATATCTTTGCTGCACAACGAAGAGTCCAGCAAAGGCCTTCTAGGTCTCTGCCTCGGTCCAAAGCACTCATCTTCGAAGCTAGGACTTCTGCAGATGCTGGTTGGACCACATATGTATGCCTCACTGAATTCTATCGTCGATGCTGGGACATGGGTACCAATATGCCTATTCACGGCCCCCCTGATGAATCCAACTTTCCACAGCTTCCAGTTGCTGGAAACCAACCCCCACATAACTGGTACAGCCTCGGTGCCTATACCAATCCACATCCAACCATATTATCAGCTCCAACCGCCGAAGAGACCGTGGGTCTAGGAGTTAACATTCAATGCCACTCTGCTATGGTTGATTCTATTTTGTCTAGTACCCGCTACATCGATTCTCGTTTCGGAGATTTTAGAGTGCCGTCATTTACGTCACGAATCTATAATCCCGCAGACTTGGCCTTATGGCGTGCAGATGGAGCGAGCTTTGCCCTGTATGCTGCTTACACAGGTTTCCCTATTAATAGGCTTCATCCACTTTTCTTCCTCGCCCTGCTACCCCCTCCAGGCTCAGATCCACTCCGGTACTTTGGAGAAATAACAGGTCCTATTCTTCAAACCCTAGATCGACAACTCTGTGATGCAGTACGCGCCTGGTTTCATCTTATGCCTACGGACCCTATTGGCCGCACACTAGGGGACCCGGTTCCCCAAGCTCTCATGATGCTGGATACCGAATTGCAAGTGAGTCAAACAACATTCTTTATGATAGCCTTACTGAAACTGCATAGCCTCATCATATCGGGCTCAATCACCCAAGAACCGCTCAAGACCATGTTATACAAACACAAGATCTTTTATCGGACCTTGTAGTTCGCAATACGGATTTCTGGCGAACCGACGCTTTTGCTCAAATGCGTCTTGGTTTCCATCAAGTCTTCTATGATCGCGAGCCGGAATTGACCATACCCAGGGTTTGTATCAAAGGCTACTGTTTTTCTTCAAGGTTTTCATTTGTTTATAGGCCTTCACCGACATTTCCTGCGGTCCTATCAGTGCTGTTGCTTATTTGTATGACTGTGAACCCTGTTCATCGTCGGAAATCATGCCTTTCATTGATATAAGTCGGTCTACCCCTCTCCTGCCACTCCTTCCAGATCTACAGGGGAACTTCAGGCGAGAACTTGAGGCTTTTCTAACTGCCGATATCAGCAGGTCAAAGGCGCTGCTTTATATCCTTACAGGCAATAGGAACATTCCTCGATGGAATCCAGTTTTCAAGCTTAGGGTATTCATTCCACTCTTGCTCCTACACTCATTGCTTATCTTCACCGCATAGTTTGAATTCGAAATTTTAAGTACTCCTGGTAGCATCTTCATACACTCGTGCCTTAACACAGCCACAATCTCATGGGATTCGACGACACAAATGATACTTTCCGGCAGTCATCCTGTGTTAACACCTGAATTATGGCTGGAAACGATGTTCACGGGCGAGGCTGGTTACAGTAGGTCCTGACCCAAGTTGAGGACCTGTTAGGATTTAGAGATGACATGTAGTATACAGATTCTCACGCCACCTGTAAATCCTGAGTAGTCGGTTATGAAAGTGAGAACTTTGACCCCGTGGCAAGGTTCAAAATGCATCGCAACGCCCGAAATAATTGCGGGAGCCTTATACGTCCATAAACTGAGAAGAATTGTCCATCCTTTGTGTATCATCGCGGGTGTTTCTAAGACCTGTATGCATATGTGGGTTCGCAAGATATTAGTACAGTTATTTGATGCAACGTACCAGTGGACTTAATGTAAGAGTGTGGCAAAGGAAGGAAGGATAATTTATTAGTCGTCGGTGCTCCTGAACAGAAACGTAACGACGTCCGTACTACAGTTAGATATAAGTAAGATGTATAACAGATTAATAACTGCTACGGGACCGAACCTCAACCATGCTCTGCCGCTATGGTAAAGCCCCACCAAGAGTACTCCCTCACGGCCTCGGCGATGGAAAGGTGAAAAGTGTGGTCAGAAAGGCATGAAAGCCTTGTGACAGATTATGAATAGAATAACACATGAGGGAGCCATAGCGTAAAAGCTTTGTGGCCACCCTCCTTCGTCGTAGCAGAGTAGCCTTGGCGACGGAAATAATATGAATCAAAGCAGCGAAAGAGGGAGTCGGGACGTCCTATAGCAAGAAGCGTCGCAACCCCTGTTTTCTGCTCAAGATAATTTGGGCACCCCTCAACCATGTGTGCGTCCAGAGCAACCGGCGACATCGCGAGATGCAATCAGAGGCTTATTCGAGAAAGTGGCCAAGATATCGCCAGGGTCCTAGTGAGAACCGTTGCAACTCCTATTTCGCTGGCTCTTTTAGACATTGTCCATTGGGTCAAGTGCTCCCTGAGCAACGTGCGACTCTGCGCAGTACCGTACTCCGGTCGTTCAAGCTGGAGGTACAAGATACGATCGGGTAGCGCACTTGATTGCAAGGTACAAGTTGTCGCCGTGGCCCCTATTTTGCACCTGTTTGTCGTCCAGCCGATTTACGCACAATCCATCAATGCAAGGTCTCCTTGAGCAATATGCAGCTTTGCAAGATACACCCAGAGGCCATTCGAGGGAGGGGGAATCAAGAAACGGGACATGGCGGTAGCTGATGAAAAAGGGTGAAAGGCCTCGGCCGATATCGCATGCGTGGAGTGAAAGGAGCCTAGGATGACACAAAACTTCTTGAAAGAAGAGAGATAAGCGAACGGGACATAAATATAATAAAGACTAGTTGGTGAGGGCCAACACATCCGTGCGGCAGGTCTGAGTCCTATGTATTTTTTATTGATTTATGTACTGTACAGTTCATCCGGATCAAGCACGTCTATACGAAATGATCGCGGGTTTATTTGGTTACATCTTGCATCAGATCCACAGTGTCAACTGTGCCTTCTCTATTCACGCTCCTTGCATGAATCATGCCATCGTTGAACCAGACATTCCCATCAAAGTCTACAAAGCGAGCGGTGAAATGACAGTTCCCATAGTAAACGATTCCAGCGAGGCGATATACAACAACTGTGTTGTCAACGACAATGTGTAGGGTGCCGTCTGGTGGCGTCTCCATGAAAGCGACTGATACGCCTAATATGGGGGACACGTATATGTACTGATAAGATTCCACAACGGTAGAGCCACATACCGAACATGTAGAAACGGATGGGGATATCTGTCTCTCTTTGCACACGTCTAAGAACTGTTGTAGCGTGCCTCGGCGGGAGCCCCCGGACTCGATAACGCAGGACTCTTTAGTCGACTGTAAGTCGACATGACCGTGATCGCATATATACGAGACCGTTGCAAAGGTTCCAGGCCCTCTGCACCATTTCTTCAGCACTGGTATTTGCGCCAAAAACGAAGAGGTTTAGAAATTCTGTGCAGGCCCCGTCTAAGGTAATCTCTCACTTCTTCCAGTGTGTAACGACCGTCAATGAAAAATTCGAACGATGTAGTCATTATACGTAGCCACGGATTGTCGAAGTTTGCAAGGGCGTCCTTGTAATCGGGCGGTGCTGCATGGCACACGTTGAACAATACGAAGATGGTCGCATTGAAGGCGCAGCTGTTGTTTGACCATCTGCATCCGACAGGACGATACGGCTGTGCGACAGGCCACGTGTACGTGAGTCAACGCGGAACCAGATTCAGATTTTTTACTGACTGCCATACGTTTGCCAACGTTAGACTGCTTGACACGAATCATGACAGGCATACCTACGCACAACGCAAGAGTAGGGGGGATGTGTTGTCGTTCTCGAACGGTGCTGCTGCCCAAAGTATATCCTGTAAGTTCTGTGATATATCCGTGCATGTTAACTGCTTACTCTGACCAGGACACATGCATTCGGACGATTCTGACGAAGACAGCTGATCTTCAGAGTAAAATATGACCAGCAACCGCCCGGACTCTTCGGCGAAGCGAGCAGATGCAATTCAATTTAGTTCATCTTTGTGTACATTCAATGACGACAGCTCCGCAAGGCTTGAAGTTCAGAAATTTTAGCATCAAATCTGAGAGTTGAAATCATCAGATCTTCATACAACCAACCACCGATCAACCCTTGCGTCAGAGAACTTGGACGGGCAAACATAAGACGACATGATAGCAGCAGTCTGTATATCGCCAGACTTATCCACATAAGCTTGGAGAAGATCTATCCCGGCTTTCGTCAATCCAGTGACAATCATGGCGTCGATGTCTCCACGGACCCTTCGCTCTTCCACTCGTCTCAAATACGAAGTCAGATTCTTGTCATCGAGAAACTGGAAAGCGATCGCTAGACGTTCCCGGAAAGGCAGAACTTCCTCGTTAAGAACCTCACGCCAATCACCCAACGTCAAGTGGACGAGCATAGCTCTGAAGTAGGGATCCTGCAACTTGACAATTACCCGTTCTCGCAACTCCGAATGTCTGAAAGCAGCAGACGATCTGTGCGGTGTTAGAGCCGCAAGAATTCCGGACATCATGTGGTGACTCTCATCTATATGTATCATGAGCGCACCACTCGTGAACCGATAAATGAACCCAGCACCAACCTTCACTTCGCAGGAGCAATTCCACTGCCTTAGCATAATGTTTGGTAAAGACCAGCCAGCACACTGCTCGAGAGATCTTTCCGTCCCCTTCCCATCTGCATACAAGTCAAAAAAGGGGATAGAAGAGTAGAAAGATAAGAAGACCTCTTAATGTCCATCATTAGATCCTCCTCCCTAAGGTTCCAACCTGTCAATTGAAGCGCTACTTGCCTTTGCAACAGCTTGGAGGTTGTCACCACAGGCTTCCATCTGTCCACGTCTAGATCACTACGGTCCAACAACTCCGAGAGAGCGGCGAAAAAGTTCTCTTGTAAATCGACTGCAGGCGATGCAGTACGACGTCCTTGATAAGCCTCCGAAGCATCAGCGACGTTCAGTGTGTTGCCATAAGCCGTCGTCGGAGTCTCATAAAATGCATGCATAAATGCTGGGACGCCCTCCCAAATGCTGAGTAGCCCCTCATAACTAAAATTATAACCATGAAGTTTCGAAGTCGGTACACATAGAATATCGCGACTATCTGCATCAATGGGGTTAGAAAAATCATGCGGAGGTCTACGAATGAGACTATTTACATGATATCCACTTCCACACATCAGAAAGCATTTGGGATGAGCCATCATATGGGTCACGGTCGTCCTGGGCTACATTGACATTGTGATCGGGCTACAGAGAATTATCAGTGGTGTAAGCTTTGGGTGAAGATAGGATGACTGACGCTACTGAGGCCGTACCCACGGATTGCCCGTCGTCGCATCACCATGGAAATATCGGCCTGAATCACCGCGGCTACGCTCTTGAGAGGTTGCTTCTTCCCTCAGCTCAAGCTACGCCCGATGAGATAAGAACGACCAGCGGCGCCGGTCAATTTATCCGAGGTCCCTCCTGTATCATTCCGTGGTCTTGATAATGAACGTTTCAATGGTCCGCTATTCGCTTTCAAGTGCTGATCGTGAGCTCTCAAAGACGCTGGACTGAACGATCGTTTTTCAGGACGAGTTGCCGCCAAATTTGCGGTGGTCTTTGTAGCAGCTATGCCTCCACTAAGCGGGAGGAACCCCTCTTCATCTCCGCGGTCGAACAATGGAGGGGTCGCAGACTTGTCGGGATCGGGTAACGGTATAGTCCTCTCTCTACCCCGGCGGGATTGTGAGCGCGAGGGAGGATTGCTCTTTGCCTGACTTTCTGAGTCATCCTTGAGGATATCCCACATCCTTGACAGCCGACAGAACACAATAGGAAAAGCCCTGCGAGATCCCCACGAGCACTCCAAGACGTCTGCTTTGATGTATCATAGATGGCATAAAGCTCCAGATCTCCGTCCTTATTGACAACCATGATATTGGAGGAAAGAGGATGGGCACGATTCGAAGGAACTAGAGCAAAGGACGCCAACGGTCGATCAGATGACTTGGCTTGGCCAGAAAATAAGACGGATGTCACCTGATGTGTTAATGAAGGACTTACTTTGGTGGGTGTCATACAGGATCACGTTCGCCTGTGACGCAGGTTCTCTTCCTGATGGTACAGCCGCATCTGTAGTTGCCGTACCACCCCACGGTAAAGTAAGCCACGATCGCTTCGTCGCCCGACTGGAGAGTGCCGAATCTCGCGATTTCTCTCCATCAGAGGATCCGTCGTTCGCTATTTGGGCTTGGGCTTCCATGATGTCCCACATTCTCACTCTCGAAGCGTTTCTCTCCAGTGTGGCCAGGGTCCTCCGTCTTGTCGAGGAGAACTCAACGGTGTTGTAGGGCTGGGTATAATCCCTAACAGCGCCATCGGCTGCGGACGCGTCCCTCTCGGTGAAGGTCTGATTAAACTTTCTCGTGTCCTAAACAGCTACAATACCGTCCCCAAAAGTGGCGGTGCGTCTTGGCTCAAAAGGATCTGTCGCAATACCATAAACTTTGGATGCAACATTTGTCGTCGCGGGAATAGGTGAACGCAAGTCGAACAGCCGCAGCCACCGTGATGATATGCTGGCAAGGAGAAGGCTGGTGGAATTTGGTAGAAACGAGAGGGCAGACACAATTTCAGCAGGAGCGTGCTACTGCAGAACGCGCGCGTCGGTACGAGGTCCAAGGTCTGCACGAGGAATCTGCGGTTGCGGTCTAGACGCAGAACTAGCGGTCTCTACTGGATCCATAGGCAGAGCCATACTAGGAAGACTGCTAGCGATATCGTAGATAACGAGGCTGCAGTCCCCACGCGCTTTATCCAGCCCAACAGCGAGATAATTAGGATCTGCTAAACAAAATGATGGCGCGTTGCATGACCGAGTGTTCCTCAGCAGGAAAGAGATGGTCGGTCCCATCGAAAGAACATTGTTCCTGCGCGCGTATTTTGACGCTTCCAGTTGAAAAAGGTCCACACGGCCAGAGCTGTTACCGACAGCCACGAGATCGTCGAAATACGGGTCTGGAGACCAGGCAAAGCACTACAGAGGGTTACTCAACTGGTATCACGCGACCAAGACGACGTACCTTCATGTATTGGAGGTCATGCTGCGACGTTATATGTCGGATTTCAGGATATTTTTCTGTCCATCCATACAATGTTATCTGTGACCCTCCTCCTACGATGAACTTGTTTCCTTGCCGCGGATTCCATAACAGACGCTTTTCGGACTGCCAGTTTGAAGTGACCATGAGATAGGATGTTCATACGCCCCCTGGATAATGCGACTGCGGCTGATATCAAAATCCACGCGATGGTGGAAAAGCTTGAACCCATCCAGAAGACTAACATGGTGCTTACCGGAACTTCACTCGCCGGACGTCGATATGTCGTTATGGGGACAAAAATCCACAACCACATTGACCCAGACATCGAGAAGACTTGAGATGATCGTGGCGCCGGGTCTAGCTCGCCGGACCGCGATACGCTGCCTTGGGCCAAAAATGCGCAACCCTTCCAAGAATGTCAGTAATACTCTGAATAACAACTGCTTTTTGAATACTTACCAGCATCCTCATCCGTGCAAGATCCATGCATTATGGTCTACAGCAAATCAGAAATCAACCCTAAACCTCCAAATTTTTGAACCTGGTAATTAAAACCATCAGATCATCGTGCATACATATTCTAACATAGCGCTTACCGCGGGGCAGCTCGCCAGACGTCGATACGTCATCTCGTGGCAAAAATACATATAGCCGCAGTCGCCCAGACTTCGAGAGGTAGACTGGAGACGATCAGGAGGCTTATCCTAGCTCGCGGGAAGACGATACGTCGTCTCGGGGCAAAATTCCGCAACCACAGCGACTTAGACTTCGTTAAAACGAATCGTGCATAGTCCCCGTTCTCCGGACGATGATACGTCGTTTTGTGGAGTCAAGCAAGTGACTCTTGGTTGCAAGATAATTGCACCGACCATCGTTGTCAACGCCTAAGGAGATGTTCAACTCAGATACGGAAGCCGGTAGAGCAGACTCACCTAGGAGTCGGACCTCTTCAGAGAAGGTAATTGAGGGCTTGAATTAACGACAAACAGCAGTAAGCTCGCCTCTCATCTAACAGTATGCATGGACAAGGTGGATTGACACCGTCCACAGTGACGTCTTGGTGGACTCCATAGAGATAATCCCCTGTGTCAAAAGTGGGTAATGCATAACATTGGTTTTCAACAGGGATAGCAACGGTGGGGACGTCCGCGGGTGCTCGGCGAGGGAGAAATCCAGTCCAATAACGCCCTCCTCGTGTTTTTAAAGCAATATCTTTCTATAGAGCAAAAGGAGGATATACCATCTCGGGGCATCTCTGGCCATCTCCTTTGATCCTCCATATGCCGCCATCCCGTCCTCCGCTGCCTGATCTTTGCACTGTCCTGGCCTTGCACGCGGGAACATGATACGTAGGGAAAAATCCAGCTCTGATGTCTTACTTGACATCAAATGTGAGCTCTTGAAGTCTTCATTTGAGGGAGGATGTCGTTGGATCCATTGAGCTGAGAAGTGCGTGAGTTCAAATGAATGCAGAAGTAACGGGAAGGACATACCATCCATCTCCAGATGTCTCCTTCAGTCCATCGCGCACCGTGATCCTCTCCGTCACCCCTTTGTCTGCAGACAGTCTTCTTGGGGCAAGATCTGCTTCAAATCCGTGAAAAAAAGCCTAGCATGCACGTCGAACGAGATCAGGCAGTTGTTAAAGTTTGACAGGGCGAGGTTAAAGATGTCTGAGATCGAGATCTGCACGGGGAATGAGCTCCCTCAAATGCGCCCGCAAAAACAAGGAAACGGTAGGAAGAGAAGCAGCGCGCATTGCCGATCACCAAGCCTATCCCGTTATGGTCATTGACACCCATCTCGATCGTCCTGCGCATCGTATAGTCAACTTGTAAATGGTATGTAGGGAATAAAACCTGTTTTATGTGGTAATCAAATGATATAACATCGGACTCGCTCACACACATCCGTGAAGAGACCTGAACTCGCTTCCAGATCTCTACCAGTTTCCATACTTGCAATTCCGTCAAGAAGGGTAAAGCAAATGAATCCGTGCAGAACAAGTGCATACAGTCAAAAACTGAGTCTTTAAAGAGTGAAATAATGTCGAATCCCCAGTCCAAAACAAGGACTGGCCTGAGGCAGAGATTCACATGCGAGATTCCATATGTAGCCCATTCTCCGGCACACGACTCTTCAGCGGAAGCTTACGGGTCCGGATTCGCCTCAGAGCATACTGACATGTGAGTCCCCGTGTCAAACAGTCTCTACAGAACCAATAGTTTAGCAAGCAATCAAGGTGGACTGTGTTTGGGGCCCTACTCGCAATCAATATCTGCACTAGGTTTCTTACAAGCCCTCTTGCGCTTTTTGCATAAGACACAGGCAGTGGGGTTTCGAATCCTTTTAGGCTCACTCTGGTTCTCTGGGAGGCTTCCATTCAAAATAGGAAATGAAGAGTCATTGGGTACAGGTCCAGAGTAGGACGACACCGGGAGCGCTACAACATTATGAACATCTTTGGCGAAAGGGTTTCCCCAAAACATGAGGAAGAACGCACAGCTATTCAGTGGGGGCTTAGGAATCCGGACTCGCCTTGCATCGTACTGGCAAGTAAGCCCCCTTTTCGAACACTGCCTACAGACCCAATAATAAGTTAGAAAGCAATCACTGTGGACCGTGTTTGAAGCCTACACGCAATTGATATCTGCACCGAGTTTCTTACAGGCAGCCTTGCGCACTTGGCAAAAGACACAGGGGAAGGGGTTCCGGTGCCTTTGCCTTGAAGACTTACTCCCAGTCCCCGAGAGGCCTCCGTTCAAAGTAGGGTATGAAGTGTCGCGGCGTGAAGGTCCAGAGTAGGAAGACACCGGGAGCACTGCGGCCACATCATGAGCATCGATGGCATATGAGTTTTCCCCAAACATGGGAAAGGACGGGATGGGTGAAGCAATCGGTTGTGATGGGAAGGCGTCTGCATTATGAAGGTAGGTTTGAGTCATATGGAACTAAATTTCAGAGAATTGGTTTGATGAGGCTCCTAGGATGTAAAGGAGAACGATGGCTTACTTGGTATGACCAAGCCGTTGGATTCATAGGCTGCTCGAAAGTATTTGACGTTCCATAAGAGGAGTTGGCCTCTAACGTTTGGGTAAGCATGGAGTTGTGGTTCTGATGGAAGAAGTGCTCGAATACATTTTCATTGCAGTTGGGGCGAAAAATACATTGTTCGCCTATGGAGTACTTGGTCTGTGATGAAAGATCAGTTAATCTAGGATATAGCATTTGTGCCTGGTAGTAGCTATAGCAGCAGATATCCAAGGTAAAAGCTGTGACCATCAAGGTCAGGTAGAAAAATATATTGCTACATAAGAAATGCAGACTTACTGTGGATGTACACGGGGTCATCCCTGAGTCAAAGTTTGCAACTGGCACGGATGAAGCGCAGCCGACGCCTTGGTGCTCAGACCCTTCCCGCGATGACAACGACGGTATTACATCGTAGTTGAACTTGTAAGTGCCCTGTGTGCTATTGGATGACGGATGAAGCGGATGGGAAGGGCCATTGTCTAGGAAAGAGTTCGAGGGTGATACTAACCCACTTTTAGTGGGTGAGCTGCATGGATATGTGTCGCAATCAGGAATTTCTGGGACGATTGTATGCAGCACCATGGTACGGAAAACTTGAAGGAAGGAAGGAAGATTAAGGATAACGGAAAGAAGAAAAAGGTGATACAATTTAGACCCCCTTATGGATGAAGTTTTATTGGTTTCAACCATGTACTAAGAGCCTGAGATAGATGAGGCCAGGAATCTAAAGTCGGAGAACCATTCATATTTGGCAGCCTAAGTGTCGAACCAACCATAATGACCATGTCCAAATTTGGATGGAAGGGGCGCCATTACCCCTTTGCATTGGGGTCCTCGAACGGGATATCCACGGCCATTGGCCAATGTAATAGGAAATTGATCTTCGTTCCATGGACAATGTCGCATTACCCTTCTGGGCTGCTAGCCTTGTTAGTCTATCTGGGTCGACCTTGCCTAGAAGCTCTCACTGATTTGCCGAAAGTTCCCGGTCCATAAACATTGCATGAATATCTTGAAGAACTTATCCGCTTGACAATCATTGAAGAAGTCACTTCGAATCCCTAACTTCAGAGTGGAATCCACAAAACATGTATTGTACCAGTTCCAATATTTAGAAAAATCAGGTGTAAAGCGTGTCACTAATGGCCTATAGTCATCCAAAGCTTTGTATATCCACTTTCACTCTCGTACGGTACAAGTCGAGCCTCTGATGGGTTCAACATCCATATTGAGAGGCTACGTAGTTTGTGGATGTATGTGCCAAAGGTTCGCAGGGCTAAGACAACAAGTATGGTGTATCCGACATTCTGCGCTCGATAAGGATCTCCATAGGCCTAAGCTATCAATACCATAAGAGTACTGATGATCAAAAGTCGTCAATATTGATTTGACGGATTCGACCTTTTGCAAGGGAGAGGAAACGAAGAAAACCTACAAATAAATATGGGTTCAAAGAATGTTTCAACACAACGTCACTCCAAGGCTGACGGAAGGTTTACCAAGCACCCAGTTAATCGGGGGCCTCTCAGAGTTGAATGTGCACGGGACTCAGCGCCAGTCGATTGTTCTTGCTCATCTTCGCCCAGTTGTGCTGCACATTAATCTGCTCAAGCATCACTAAAGGTTCACAAACGGTGGATTCTTACCGATGATGTTAGCCGAGTGTGGCGAGGAGAGCTTTTCAGCTGCAATGATGTTAGCTTTCAACACAATGTCGCCGATCCCGCTCAGCTGAGCGTGGCTCTGATTATCCCGCATATTTGCCCCGGCCATGGGAGACATGATGTCTGACCTTGTCTGCCGCAAGTAGTATGAGGCGGAGAAGGGGGAGGGAATTTATGGCGATAAACCGCTGCATTGCATTCCCTGGATCGAAAGCTGGATGATGTTCGGAGACAGAAAATAGCCAGAACAGAGTAGGGACGAGGATTCAGACAGAATTATGGTCGGATTCTTTCGATTTCATTCAAGAGTTTATTTTTATGGCGTGACTTTGCAGGAGGTAGAGTGATTGGCTTCGCCGAACACGGGATATTTAGCCAATCTCTAAATCAACGTCAATGTCAGCAAAATCTTTAAACCTCTGGAGCGCATGTCTCACTACTTCCGAACCCTGTGAGAGTTCCTCAAGAGCCTTATGGGTCCGATCCGGTTTTCTGGCGAGACCGAATTAGAGCCCAGAGGAAGGATATGTATATTTCTGACTTGACAGTGAAGACCATCAGGAAGTGTGGTTCCCGGCATTCCCAAACAGTTTGCCAGTGGTTTCCAAATCAGTGTCATGCTTCCTTCACAGAATCAAGGTCACACCGATTTGGATCCGCCTTGGACGGATCCTCACGCTCCTTGGGCTTTGCAATAAGGATGCATCATGTATCAAAGAAACAACGAACAGAGTATTCAACGGCAGGATCAGTGCCAAGAGACAGATCTTCTTCCCCTTTCAAGACCACTGGTAAGATCTGGAGGGAAAGGTAGATAGAAAGCCAGTCGATGTCCCAGATAGGAACAGTCAGGCATTGATAGTAGTAGCCAGTCGAGGTATTGATAGCCGGTCGAGGTCCCTGAAAGGCTGTCGCAAGAAACTATCTATAATCTGATAGATGAAAAAAGGAAGCAGACATGCTTCCATAACCTTGACAAACTACGCTTAATTCTCTGTAGGACAGACTCCGGCACATTGCGGATAATAGAACTCTCCTACTTCCTGCTATTCTTGACCGAGGACTTCAAACTGGACGCCCTTGGTAGCATCAGTACGACGTGGTTTTTAGAAAATTTCCCTACTTATTGGGGTATCCCTATTGTCGTGCCAAAGGATTCAAATAGTCCTCATCAGCCAACACCCTACATACTCCATCTTCATCATGGCTTTGCATCTTCCAGACCGCAGTCGCTGCCTTGTTCTAAATTGCTCATGCAACTCGTTTACCCCTCGGTCGCCATTCATGGTACCGGAAAACGAGCAGGTAAGAGAGTTTTCAATAAATAAAAGCTTGTTGCTGACCAGCAAATTTTTATTTCAGATTCTGTGTTCTATCTGTTCACACGGAGTTCATGCACATGCTGACATACAATCCGTCATTGTAAATCAATTCATTGCGCAGGAATGCTTTTCTTTTGTGCAGAAGGTATGAATCTTTCTCCGATCTGCGCTGTGTCTACAAGTTTCCCAGACCGCTGAAACCTGCACCTGCACCGCACCCTTGGCCGACCATGTTCCGATTGTGAATCCACACCGGGATATGACAGGATCTTACCCGCCCAATAATGCTACATCAACTCGCATCGCGTCACAGCAGAGCGGTCTATCCTTCCCGGTATATGCGAGTATCGGAGTGACCTCTGGCTGGTCATCCACAACTTCTACCATTCCAAGTGTCACTCTGTTACCTTTCTCCATTACATCCATTCCAATTCCGCTCAATGATACGACTAATGTAGCCTGCACTCCATCCAATCCAACATCTCTTCAACCAACACCGGTAATCCAACCTGGAAACCCTTGTACGCCAGACGAGAACGACCGCTTGGTTCAATACGCCTCACGTCCCAACCCGTCATACCGTGTAAGACCTTACCCCGGACCTTCTTTAGACAGTCGACGACCTTCCGAGCGCCTGCACACGCTCACGGAGTCAGGGACCTTTCCCCTTCGAAGAACATCCCCGTTGACGAACAGGAACTCTGGCAATCTGGCTGATGCTACCGCAGAGCGCCAGGCTCATATACAGCTTAACAGGTTTCGCACGGGAAGGCCGCCTCATCTACGGGCAGCCAGACATAGTCGCGTGCAACCGTTGGTCATGTGGATATGTTGCCTCCCTTTGCAGGTATGGACTCTCTCTGAAAAGGAAGTCGGTTGACTGAAATTTTTCACAAAGTGCTTGCATTGCTATCGATACCTCCTTGAAACGGATACTCAATCTCTGCCAATAGAAATGTGTCAGAATACTTGTCAGCCTAGGCAGCTACGAGTAGCCCAGGAGGATATTGTTCCCAGTATCCAGTTGCTCAGGGAGATGGGTCTCGCATTCTCGCTCACTATCCGGCCCGATGATGGTAGCCTCAATGCCAATATCTGGACCGCCCTTCATCGCGGCATAGTGGATAAATTCGGGACAGGTACCTCTTTCACCTTTGCGGGCCTCAACACCGATGAGGCGGCTACTCCAAATAACTGTGGGTGGTGTTTACAGACGTACTACAAGGTACCAGCGAGTACTCCTCACCGCGACACGTTTCGATATGTTCGTGCTGTCAACCGTACCAATGCAGAGGACAGCCACCTAGAGTCGGAAAATATCACTTTAAGCAATGTCAAAAGGTGGTGTTTCCGGGTGGGACCAAATTCCCCACCCGATTTGGATCCCTTTCGCCCAAATCGTGACAAACAGTGGACACTGTTTATTGGTAGGTTACTTTGACCATATAATGCTGCCAACTTCTGAATTTCAGTAGCCCCCTCGAACTCAAACCTCCATGGTAATTTATCGCGGTTGGCTCAGTATCACGCGGATTTGCGATTTCCGTACGATTCTATGGCTATCGCGAAGAGGAGCAGACCTCACAGCTGCTATGCCGACATGGTGCTATCACGGCTACCTTTCTTCCGCCGTACAATTGGCCTTGACGAGTCTGATGACCTAACAGAACATCCTGCTTTCGTTCAATGTAGAGTTCACTCATCTAGACCACGAGACGGCTTGAATGGTCAGCCATACCGTAGCTTGTGTCCTCAAAATCCATACTCAGAGCAGTTGACGGATGACGAAGATGAGGTTAGCACAGCGTTCAAAGTTGACCTCATGAATGAAATGTAATTTCCTTATAGGATCTCCCTGAACGGCCTTCAGCACTAGTGCTCCCACTGCGCCGTCACTGTGACTCTGTAGGTGTCCGAAGGCATCCTTTGAGTCCGCTGCTGTTAACATCCTTCCTAGTCTATTGAATCTTTTTCTGAGGCGGTAGGTCCTATCATTTTTGTCCCGACTCCTCTATCTTGACACTCTTCTAATAGGACACCCCAGACAGGGCTATGGTGCGTCGGCAGCTACACAGGTGGAGCATTTATTCTCAACTGTTCACAACCAGCTTAATATTCCAGCACTTGAATATCCACTTTCTGCTTCCCCTTCCCCTTCAATGATGCCAGCGGAAAACCCTCATCTCAATAGTACTGGACAGGTTCGTGGTATCCATGATTGGTAACCTTCCTTGGCGTGTCTCAACCTTCAGCTAGATCATAAATACTGCAGCCGTGGGAGCTTCCAGAATCATGGCGCCACCCCAGGTTCGTCCTCTTTTTTACACGGTAAACATGTCTGAAGGAATATTGGTAGGTTGGCCCACCATTCCCACGTTACTGTGCTCCAGTCAGTGCATCTGAGATATATGATGCACAAAGGAAAGTGCAGCGAGGCTCGTCGACCACAGTGGTTAGGTCCAAAGCATTCATGATCGAAGCTCAAACTCCGGTAGATGCTGGTCAAGCCATTCATATATGCCTCAGCGAATTTTACCGCCGATGTTGGGATCTTGAAGGCAACACGCTTATTGAGGGACCATTCAGTGAAACCAACTTTGCCAAGCTTCCCTTGCTACACGATCGCCCCCCCAGAAATTGGCAGAGTTTCCAGGCATATACAGATCCAAATCTGACAATTTTGTCTAGTCCGACGGCGGAAGAGGCGGCGGGTCTCGGAGTCAACATCCAATGTCATACAACTATGATTGATTCCATTCTCTCTAGCTCCTGTTATGTCGGCGCCCGTTTTGGTAAATTCAAAGTCCCCTCGTTACCTTCTCGCATCTATAATCCGGACGACTTGGCAATTTGGCGTGCAGACGGTGCCTGTTTTGCACTCTATTCAGCGTACACGGGCGCCCCTATTGACGCACTACATCCCCTCTTCTTACTCACCTTGCTACCACCTCCTGACTCGGATCCACTGCGGTACCTTGGGGACATCACGGGTCCTCTCCTTCAAACTTTAGATCCAGATCTCTGTGATGCCATTCGCCCTTGGTTTTATCTTGAGCCCACAAACCCTATTGGTCACACCCTAATGGATCCAGTTCCTCAAGTTCTCATCTCGCTGGAGACAAACCTGCAGGCAAGTTGGATCCAAAGGTTGTTTCCGAGGATTCCCTGCTAATAAATTGTTTAGCCTCATCACATTGGGCTTGGCCACCCACGAACAGCTCGAGACCACACCATCCAGACACAGGATCTTTTGTCTGAGCTCGTCGTTGGGGCAGCAGACTTTTGGCGAACTGAAGCTTTTAATCAAATTCGGCGTGGCTTTCATCAAGTCTTCTGTGATTCAATGCCCGACTTAACCATACCCCAAGTGCGTGTCAATTTCAGCCCCGATTTGCACATTTTAACCCCTTCCTAGGCCTTTACTGACTTGTCTTGTGGGCCTGTCAATGCAGTAGCCTACCTTTATGATTGCGAGCCATGCTCACCCTCAGAAATCCTGCAATTTATGGATATCAGCGAGATAGAGCCGGCTCATCCTCACTTCCCTAATCTACGGGAAAATTTCATACGAGAGCTTGAAAATTTCTTGATGGCTGATATCCTCAGATCCAAAGCCCTTCTGTACGTCCTCACAGGCAATAAAAACATCCCTCGTTGGGATTCAAATTTCGTCCTGAAGGTATGGTGCTCTGTCACTCTGCAAGTGGTCGCTCATCTTTACTTTGTAGTTTGATTTTGTGCCTTTGAACAGTCCGGGCAGCATTTTCATACACTCGTGTCTGAATAGTGCCTCCATATCATGGGACTCGACGACTGAGCAGATAGTAGCTGGTAACCACCCTGTGCTAACCCCAGGGATGTGGCTAGAAATGATGTTTACTGGCGAAGCCGGGTACAGTATGTCATGATCAAGTTCTTTCATTAATTTAAGTCCCTGTCAGTTGCGTGACGGAGTTAGTCTATTTGTATCTCAACTCTTGCTTTATGGAATTACTATTATTGCGTTCGCCGCCGTTGTTGAGTAAATGGTTCAAGGAAGGAAGGAGAAGGAAGGAGATTTTATGAGTCGTTGGTGCTCCTGAACGGAAACGTAACGATGTCCGTACTACAGTTAGATAAAAATAAGATGTACCACTAATTAATAACTGCTATGGTACCGAACCAAGGAAACTAGCGGGTGAGGGCCAGCTCATACGGCAAATCCGAGTTCTATTTTTGTTACATTTTTAGACACGACACAAAAAGCGAGCTCTGTGGACTACAGCGCAGCGGAAAAGACAGTGAACAGAAGTGGGAGTATATTGGCAGTGCTAGTGTACAGAATGTGAAAACTGAAGCTCGAGAAAGTGATGAATAAGAAAATCCAACCACAACCGTTGTGCCTGCAAATGGCGTAAATTCAGCCTCATTTCAAACCAAATATTTTGACAATAGCTTCACAGCCCCAAATGGTAAGCTCGTCCGCACAAATGGGAGGGGCTTTCCCCCTGTTCGTGCAATAGTCAGGCAAGGGCTCCCGCTGAAATCATCCAACGGAAGTCCCGCGCCTGCCATTGATCTCCCATACAAAAAGAATAGTAGCATACATTCAGAGCTCATGACTATCTTTCGGGACATGAGGGCAGCCGGAATAGAGACTCGAAAAAGCAACGAAAAAGACTTACTGTCACAAAGTCTAAATCTTCCGCTTCTTGAATCAACGTCTCATTGCTGAAATCCATGGAAAACTTGTTAGTCATTGGAAAGCCATGAATCAAAATTACATACCTCGATTTAACTCAGACAGGACGGAGTGCCTCCAAGGTCCAAATCTTCCGCTTCTTGAATGTCTCATCGCTGAAATCTATGGAAAACTGGTCAGACATCGGAAAAGCACGAATGAAGAAAATTCGTACCTCGAATCAATGCAGATCTCAGAGCTGGTGTGACGGACATGAGAAGGAAAGAGAATGTATGCTGCCGTCAAAGTGGAGAAACCCGATTCTTGAACGACGTACCATTGCTAAAATCTACAGAGAACTTTTCACGAATTGGAGAAACGCAAAGAAAGAAAAATGTACCTCAGTAAAAGTGAAAACCGCAGAAATGTGTGCACGAGTTTTGACACCATGGACTCGAATGACTGTGAAGAAGCAAGCCAGTCAGGTAGGATGCGGGCATAGAGATTGAACACTTACCTCCCACACCGGCGACGTCCCCGACACCTTCCTCCCTCTCGAAAGCCCCAAATGTCCCATCCTCCTTGCTCGCGGAATGTCGATACATGGCGGCGCCGCAAGGACTCGCTCGAGATGGCCTAATACTCAAAGCACAACGCTACAGGTGCCGACTAGGGAGGAATGACAGCAGTGACAATGGAGGGACCTCCTCAGACGTCGCACACCTCGCGGTCCATTTACCTCAAAATTATCTTCGGCAGGTGCTTTGCGATGGTGATCGTAACATTCTCGAAACCTTGTCTCGAATGGTTTTCGAGATGAAGAAATATGGATCTCGAATACTTAGATCGTTTCTATCTTTAAAGCTCTATGTGACAGCTTCTTTTCAGGGAACGAATTTACCCATCCTGATGCGGACCCTGTCGCCTCTAACGATCCTCACCTCGACCCCGCTGCTGTCACCTCCACTGGGGCTTGACGATACATCATGTGGAGCCAAAACCCTGTTCAGGACAGGCGTTGGTGGCTGCGCTCGAGCTTACCATTGGAGCAGAAAATTAGGCTGAGGTTGGGCTATGGAGGGGTGAGTACATGTCAATGTCAGTGAACAGGTAAGACCCACCCATCCCTAGTGCCTCTACCGTCCCTGCCGCCTCTAAATGCATCTCGCTATCACAGGTCATGATGGCAAGTCATGAGATCAAGAATTCAGAGCACTTCTATGCTAGTGCCCGTCATTGAAAAAATCTGCAACCGTCGGAGCAGAGATCTGTAAGAAGGGTGAGCCCTCTGCATGCAGGCGGGGAGAAAGCGGACCTAACACTATTATCCCCTCTCGCTGCTGAGTGCTCCACCATCTCCTCTTTCGTTGTCGAGTTCCACAAGATATTCTTCCATGAAGGCCTGTTGATCACGTTGTTTTGGGCAAAATCAGATACCTCCGAGAGTTCGCGTTGTCAGCGGGGAAGTGGTGACAAAGTCATCGGTGGGTTCAACATTGGACGACACGATACTGTCCGAGGAAGATGAGGTCGTACACATTGCACAGCGCATGAGAGAACACCTAGCATCCGTGTCCTTGCAGGGAGAGACGTCGCTTTGACCAAGGGTTGAAGATGGTACTACAGGAAGGGTAATTGCCTGTGAAGGTGGGCGAGGGGCGTTGGTGGGCACTCAGCATGTTCTGCCTCCGATAGTCCAGACCCGCCTGCACTCCTTCACGTTGTTGTGAACCAGGCACGGAGTTATCGCCGCGGGGAGGGGTTGGGTCGTCCACTCACTATGGGGATACACGACGAAGGTCACATCCGTTACATTGCAGAAAGCTTGCCAATCAGCGATGACCACTGGCATAATCGACGATAAGTCCTTGGTTTTCGTCAGCAGTGGGTGTGCAGGACTTGATGTAGTCGCTGAGGTTGCCCGTGGAGTCTTCAAATCGTGCTCGGGTGCATGAGATGCTTGAATTTCTGGTGGCAGTTAAGTTTCAAAGTAAAGAAATATGACGAAAAGACGCTCACTTTTTGCAATGGAATCAATAGATAACTTTGCCGTTGATGCGCTCGATGACTGGGTCTTTGAGGTGCTGGTAGTAAGGCCAGAGGCAGCTCTTCATTTGATCGGCTGGAGCACAGATGAGCAAGTTAAAAGGATACACCTGTGTGGCGACTCACCCAAGATTTCCTCATCGGTTTGACCGGCGTACTTCTTCTCCTTCACTGCCCTCCGTGCCTGTGCCGCTGTTAAGATTACACTGGGGGTGTGAATCGAGACGGCCACTGTCGGAGTGGCATTCTGGGATGTACTCGACCGTACACGCCCAGAGTCATTGGCGGTCTTCCTGCAGGTCGCTTTCTTCGCCTTGTCGATGGGTGCCATGGAACGAACTGTACGAAGGATGTCAAAAACAGGATGATTGGGGTACGAAATAGTAAGCGAAGCATTTATATGGTGCCTACGTACCCAAGAAAACATTGCCTTATTCCATAATAATGAAGAATTTTTGCTTCAGTCTCGGGAAAAGAACACACAAGACAATAACCACCCTGGGCAAAGGGTGCCGTCGGCTTCTCCACGAGCGTCGTATCCAGTTGGTTGAAGCCATAGCACTGAAATCTTATGAGTGCTAGTCTCCCCTAGGCAGACTCTTAATCTCTTGACAGGCAAGCAGTCGAGATTTGAAATAAGAGTCTGCTAGCGGACACGCCATGGATACTGGAGCACGGTTGGTTTTCCCATTTTCCTTTTAAGGGAATTCATCATGTGACTACCTGGTCCCTTTGCGCTTGCTGATAGCCTGGGACCCGGGGCGGGGGTATCGCTCGTGGTTGCAGAAATTGGAACTCCGACATATGCCGAACTTCGATCCGAGGGCTGCAAGCACCACCTTTCATGTTTCTCGTGCTGTCTACCTCTTTCTGTGAGCCCCAAAGTGAGGAGTATGCCCCAAATGTTATCTCTGATGATTTTTTAGCTTTGTTGTTCTTTCAATTTATCTAACCGGGTGACTGTCGGAGATTCTGCATCGGCATTTTAATGCTTAAAATGTCCAAAATAGGCACAATCGGGCCGGGAGGCTTGTAAGAAAAGAGTCCGGGATTTTAATTGGCCTTTTAATTGACCTTTTAAGGTCATTGGGGACGTTTTTCCTCATCCAAATGCCGAATAAAATCCTATCCGCATGAAAATAATCCAAAAAGCGGACTTAGAGTATGACTTGCCTTATAAGGCTCATACCAAATCTCCGACATTGACCCGTGTCTAAGCAGCATGTAACAAGCCTTGGTGAGCTTTTATGGGTGAAATTTGCGGAAGTTTTTTCATGAAAGCTCTCTGTTAAACCCACCAATTTTACAATTTAAGATCTGTTGTTTTTGAATCCTGTATTCCTCCAAGAACTCGAAGATTCAAATATCCAAGCTGCAAGGTGGAAGGATCACATGACCGGCTGTGTACCGGTTATCACCGGTTATCTGTCGGGGTTTGAATTTTTGCAACCACGAGCGATACCCCCGCCCCGGGTACCAGGCTTTATATAGAGATACGAGTTCCGCGAGTATATAATAAAGACGGCTCGCCAGGCTAGCTTGCTGAAGAGTCTTTGACACCCTTCCGATGTGGTTTTCGCAAAATACGAAGCAGATTCATTGGCACAAAATTTGTTGTACGGATATAAACAGTAGCTCTATGAGTGCCGAGAAAGGGACGGCAACAAGTCGCGTCTACCAGGATTATCGACTCCAAATACTCAATCACCCTCCACAGTTCAGCGCGGCAACGGACGTGAATGTGCTCTTGTCCTGTGATCCTGTCGGGAGTTTGTTGACTGTCAGCATCGAGTGAAAATTCCCTTTTATTCACGTACCTTCATCTTCCCGCCCATTCCTCCCATCCATCTCCCTCTTCCTCCCCCTGTCCCTTCTCTTCGTCTACAGTGACGCCCTCCTTCATATTCTTACCTTCTACGTTAATCCAAACGATGTACACGGGCGTTGGGGATCGAGTGGGCGTCGATGCCCATAACAGGATAGGTGTGTTAGTAACGAGTGCTTCTTTCCTTCCTTCCTACCACCATCACCGTATTCGTGTTTTCTTGCATTTTTGCTTTCTTGCACACATAGACGGTCTCAAGTCTTTGGGATGTTCTGTCTTGCTCACTTATGGGTTCGAGGGAAAGTAAAATCATCTTCTCAGCACGATAATTCAACAGGTATATGTTCCCTGATGTACTTAGTTCCCTTCACTCATCACGTCGCAGATGCTACCATGACCGCAATGCTCCTTCTGAACCAAGACGACCAAATTTTGTCTCAAGACAACGTACCGCTATCCGACGAGCAGCCCTAGAAGATTGAACGTCTGGGAGAGATCGAAGGATCATCGTGAAACATGCAAAGTGGTAAATCCGAACGCACCTTGCACGCGGTCAGAGTGCTCATTCTCCGCGCAGATCTCGATCTCATAACCCAACACCTTCCGCATACACAAGGTCAACGACTGCCCCGTCTCGTCCAACACCCATGCAAGACATTCTTTCACCGATTTAAAGCCATGTATCGCCGTCCGGCGAGCAAGGCCTGGACCGTCTGAAGACGAGGGGATGGCGGAGATGACGGCGCCCGAGATGGTACGTGCTTCCCGTCACTTCTGCATTCATGCGTACTCATGCACTTCTCAGATCGATCCCCGAGCATTCTCCCTCAAATGCAGACTACAAGTACTCACCTTTGGCCTCAAACAGTATAGCAAAGCCGGGTTTTGCGTTGTTGGTGAAGGAAATTTACTGTTCCCAGATTCTAACTCGTCGTCGTCAGACTCGAAGGCTGGCCCACGGTCCTCGAAATCTTCATGCTCCTCTTGGATGGAGCTGAGTAATTTACTGCAGGAGCAGGACGGATGTTCGTCGCCTCGACATTTCTTAGCGGCAAGAAGGGACGAAAAGGGTGGTGGTGGTATTGGCATTGGTATTGGTACCGGCACAAGGTCCCAATAAGGAACGGTCGGGTCCACAGCCCTGACATGGTGTGCCATGTGCTGTGGCCACAAAGGCTCATGCCATTGTAATCACACTGTTGAGTGCATCTTGCGGATTAGTGTATCTTTGTGGGGTTCCCAACATATGTAAATAGGAGCAGGTTGAGTGAGAAACAGGGACCGTGTATTTTTATGGACGATATAGTGGCGCTTCATTAAATACATGGAAGATATCATAAAGGTATTTAGCAAAACGGCTCAGGACCTTCACATCTTCGGTGTCCATGAATGAGCGCACGACATGAAGTGCAGATCGCGCAGATCGCAAGGCCGCTAGGAGCGCGCCAGAAGCGAGGGCAAAGATGCTACGGAAAAACTCACGGCGCAAATCTTGCACCTTTTGTAATGCGTCACAGTACCATAGGTCATGAAACTCATCTTCGACGTCAGTTTGGCAGTAGCGGCATAGACGTTGATTCCGAGGCACGGGGGGTCGGCAGCGCTCAGACCACCGAAGGACCTCAACGGCAAGAGTATGGGAGGAGGTCAACAACCGTACCACCGCTTTCCTATGTGCAGGGATTGGGATGTTCAAATATGCACGGAAACTGCATACAGCAGGTTTCTGTAATGGAGCATCATGGTCCAGTGTGGTGCAGTCAGATCTGTGTCGGAGGAGGGGAGTCTTGGCAGACGCTGCCAGAAATACATCGATATCTATCAGGCAAGACTGCTCAACAGCCGTGATGACACTATCGATATCCACTGGGGACCATTGCCGGGAGAGATCAATGCGGACAGGATGATGTAAGGCTGTGAGAACGCGAGCGAGATCGGAAATCCAGGACGATTTCTTCGCCCTAGCTAGAGCGATGGAGTCAGCGAAGGCGTATGATAGAAAATGGTCGCCTGGAAGGGAGAGAGCATATTGCCAATATCGAAGTGCAAGCATGATTCAACGATACTTAATGGGCCACATACCTGTCTCGGAGAACAAGGGGATCATTTGGCAACACCAAGCAATCGGCGGATGAACATTTTCTGGACGCGCTCGAGCTGTGTAAGGAGAGTTGTATCGATATCCACAGAGACATCGCACGCTGACATGAGATGGGGGTCGACGGAGGCCATGTAAATAGACATGCCACCTTGGGGAGGGATGGTACCAACGAAGGTTCTCAGCATCAAAGAGGGCATTAACGGACTTTCGAGCTTTAGAAGCCTTTATAGTAGTGTTCTTTGAAGATCGCTCTGAGGAAGACAATGAATAGGAAGCCCTCAATCAGTTGGAAATCTGATCGTACCTGTCTGTAGACGACGGCGTGATGCCAACGTATTTATGCTTCAAAACACACTTCAGTGCTCGGCCTCCAACTGTCAATGTTGGCAAGACATGAGGCAAACGTCCCGAAATCCAGATCTTCGTTTTCGCCTCGGAAATAGTCATACATAGAATTCCGCCGACACCAATCGAAAAGGGTATCCAACTTTGACTGCAAGCCATCGACAGATAGAGAAGAGCACGATGTTGTCGGCCTGCTCGACATGGGAGATATGGTGATCACCGAAAATGATATCGTCGACGTGGTGAGGCACCGAGAAATCTGAGAAGTATACATTCCACAGACCAGGAGATGAGCTGTCCCCTGCGAGGATACCCACAATGGACTGAAGGGCATCGGAATGATGAGGTCCGAGCTTGACTACGTATTCCATCTTTCGATACATCATCCGAAGCCAATCCATAATTGGGCCTCCGGCGCCCAAGTCTGTCATTTTAGCCCAGAGGGTAGGCTGGTCTGTGGAAGGAAAAGCGTTCACCAGATCAACAAATGCGACGTAAAGCTGAGTACCATCAGCTCGAGAGCGATCAATGGCAGTTCGCAAGATGAACATATTGTTATTCGTGCGGTAGTGCTCTCGAAATCCGTTCTGCGAGGGCGGCAAGATCCCGTTAGTCTCCGTCCAATCTCTGAATCGTCTATCTATGAGCCACGTGAGAGCCTTCAAGAAGCAGGATTGAAGCCCAATAATATGGTAGTTTTATCGAGAGCATCCTTGTTCGCCTTCAGGACGGCAGTCAATATAGTTGTGAACCAGACAGTGCAGTGGGGGCCTCGATGCCATCGATGCACCTATTGAAGAAGTCAGCCAGTATATCACTGGGAATGCGCACGATTTGTTTGATACCGATGTCATCGAGGCCCCGGAACTTCTTCTTTCGATGTACAAAACACTTCCACTCGTTAATGTCGTCTACAGAAAGCGGTCTAGAAAATGTCTTTTCAGGAGTACTGTCCACTGTTCTGGAGGGAAGATGCGACGCAGTCGCATGAGCATGGGCCCTAGCGTCAAGGTCCCAATGATCAGGTAAAACATCAGGCATATTCATCAGGCCCTGAAATGTACGAGTAACAGAAGGGAGGGAAACCTTTGGCCATGACTGGTGTGAAGGATTGGACCAGGAACGAATGAGTTGCCAGAAATCAGCATGGGAAGCGATGGCCGCTAGTGCCTGAAGGTTCAACTATATGGCCTTCCGTGTCGCGTGTCTGCCACGATGGGCCTCTCTAGATGAATCTATATCCCTACCATCCGTCGACGGCACCTCAGCAAGATCACGTTTCCGTTTTCTTCGAGGGGCAGAGGGCTGATCAGGCTGGGTTTGAGACTGGGAGAGGGGAAGCTTGGAGTCCTTGACTTTGGACCACACTTTCAGAAGAGGGTAACAGTCATCAGAATGGTCAAGATGTTCTGCCTGTTCGAGCCCAGCACAATTGCGCAAAATGGATTGAACGAGGTCTATCCATTCGGCCCTCCCCATATGTGAGGCAGAAGATTCTGGGCGACGAGCAGCAGACTGTGCTGCAAGAACTGCGTCGTCGTAGGTCGTGTTATGTTGGCCTTCGGGAAGTAGAAGAAACTGTGCAGCAGCTCTTCTCTCCGTTAGACAGTCTACGACGAATTTCAGGATGTCGTCGTTAGGACCGACCCAAGCACTAGCTGCTCGTAATGGGGCTTCATAACACATGAGATCAATGATTTCGTGATTGGTGACAACGATCTGTAGTGGGGTGTCGACACCAAGGGATGCCAATGCTACGGCAATCGCGGCAAGCATCAGTCTTTGCTTCCCTGACCCGAAGGTGGAGGGATGGTCAGGAAGAGTTCCATAAGCGATAGTGCGATTATGAGGGGAACTCAGCCCCTAGTGGACGGCTGCAGTTAGAAGGCGATGTCCATGATGATTATCAGGACAGGCGATCCAGGCTGAGAAAGCGGGAATGTTCCTCTTCTTCATGCAGGGGCACGAAGCTCCGTATAAATGCAGACGATCAGCGTCGGAGGGGATTGTCGGAACCGCACTGTTCAAGACAGATGAGAAATCGTCATCCAGCGAATTTGTGTGTGCAGCTAATTTCTGCGCGCGTAAGTCTCTGATCGTGGGGGTATTCTCTGTAGAAGTCTTTGGTATGTACAGCATGTCCGTTGATGGGATAGATACAGCTAACGGAGTGTGGTCGGCTGGGCCTTTCCTCCCAATAGAGAAGTGGACATTCTCTGGATTCAGCACGAGTGAGCGAGACACAAATGCGTAGTCAACAACTGCACTGCCGCCCGGGAGGTAAAAGAGTTTGCATAGGTGAAAGTACGCCCCTCTGGGGAGCAATGTTCCAGGCCATGGAGTATCATCATATTCGTGTCGTAGCACAAGTCAATGAAGTCTGTACCACGTGAATTACTTTTCGTATCCACACAGTGAGGTTGGGAAAGACATGTTGAATAGGCGGGGGAACGACAACCAATTCGGCCGTTAACATCCGTCAATCCGACGACTAGTAGGGTAGAGTCTGCTGTGAGGAAGGTGACAGCCTCGGCAAAAGACTGAAAAGGATGCACAACGGCTCTGGTACAAGTCTTTGACATGGGAGGAGCCTGCTACCAGATAACAACAGGGCAGTTGCAAAACTAATAGATCCCGGCGTGACAGCTCATCGATGACTATGTACCGAAGATCATATCTGATGATGGCACACAAACCGCCCCAGGGACGTCCTCCAGTATAAGGACGCGATCGAAAGACGGCGGTATAGTTGGGGGGAACCTCAACGTATGACTCAGTATGGGGTATCAACCATGTTTCAAAGAAGACGGTAACGTCGTTCTTTCGAATCACAGAAGCGACATCGGGACGTCGAATTTTGAGAGGTAAATGACCATTGATATTCCAGGAACACATGGACAGGAGTGGAAGGAGACCCGTTTATGTCAGTGACCGGCGAAGGAATGGGGCTACGCGAGGATAGAAATAGATATAAAACAACGGAAGATAACAAGAAGATACTAATACATACATAGGTAATACATGGTCAATGTGTGAAGATAAAGGCTCTGTACAAGGATCGTCACACCTGAAAATCCAAGAGACAATCTGAATAACATTATCAACGGCAGAGGCAGCCGAGCACCTACCCACAGCGATCATCGACGAAAGGACCCGTAGTAGAGGGTGCCGAAGAGGGAGCCGGTCGTACGGGCGACGATGGACTGTCAGCCCATGAGAACCGCAAGTCCCGAAACAGATCTGGCAGAGTACGCGTGGTGGCCATGAAATCCTTCGCGTTCTGCTCTGTTCGGAACGTCACAATGATGAAGCCGGGAGGAGCAGGGAGGGGCTCAACAGTAGCCACTGCAGCCACCGATAGTGTTGGAATACACCCCATCATCTGTGCTACTAGGTTCCAAGGGCGAACGGACTCGGTCATGCGAGTACAGTTAATAATGATCTGCCTCCGAATATTGGCAAGGAGGGATGTCGGCGCAGATGGCGGGCTGGGATGAGAAACGGCTGGTGGGAGATGCCCAGTGGTACTGAAGTAGAAGCGGAGAGCAGCATCTTCTCCAATTCAGCCACGCGCACCTCCAACACGCGATAGGTCTCCAGTGAAGGAACGTTCTGAGTCGCAGCACCCTCGAGATTAGTGACGCGGCCAACAGTTCGAGCGAGAGTACTGGTAAGGGAGGTAACGGGAGAGACAAACGTTTTGAGATTGGAAATGGCAGTATGTTGCTCGAGAAAGCGGGTGGTAATGATGGAGGACAACTCAGACACACGCTTCTGGAGAGTGGCAATGTCGGCGCTCACATGCACAACGCGCAAGTCAGGGGAAGGCTGTAGTTGTGGTGAGGGTCTGGAGCTCCTCCTGAAGAGAATGGAACTATGATTCGAAGTGGGAACGGAGGTTGAATACAGCGGCTTTCCATTCAGATTGATCAGGAGCAGTGGCCGTGGCGGGGACTTCAGGACTTTTGGGCTTAGTACGCGTACACTTTCGAGGAACGGCCGAAGTCGAGGGCTCCTCACCGGCGGCGACGAATGACGTCTCAGTCTGACCTCGCATTGACCGTGTATTGCTCGCGGGGCCGAGTGGAGCAGCACTGTTGTCAAGAGCGATAGCGCAAAGCTTGCGGTAGGAAGGAAGGGGAGCGTCGCCGATCCCATGACTAATTTCATCGCGTTATTTGTGGCTATCTTCGCTACCGCGGCTTGAGCGGCGGCATGGTTCACAGGTCGAGCCTACTCTTTCCAGAACCCCAACTTTGCCAGCTGTATGGTTCTTCCTTGGCTTCACCAATACTTACAGTTCTGACTTCTCTGTGGCAACTGTAAATGAGCACTGCTAAGCCTCAAGCATCCGCATAATAATTCTGACCTAGGCACGGCTATCAGCTTCAGGCTTCAACGTTGTCAACGTTCAACTTTCAAGCAGTGCGAGTATTTCCGCATAGCCTCAGAGGTTATTTGTTCCCTCAGGAATGTAACACTCTGATCATCCTTAGATTTGGTCTATAAATTTCCTGATAATCTGTTCTTAGCTTTGGCAAAAAGCACCCGACGACACAATACAAGAAGCGTTACTTCCTTTGCGCGAGTAGGTTTACCTTTACTCGCAGACATGTTGATAGTATGTTAGGAAACCTTTTGGCTTAACCTTTTAATCTGACTTTCTATTCAATCACAGCAGTCAGTTACGCGGCTCGACAAGAAAGGAATTCAATGCATTGTCGAGTGCCGTTACCGGCGATATCTGTCCTCCGACGACTCTGGGTCCCTATCACTTGGTTGGAGGCTAATTAAGACGCGCCGGCCTAGTCAGGCCAGCTTTGCCTATGTTCAAGGGGCAAGGCAGTGCGGTTTCCCCTCGACTAGTCTATAGGGGCGGACATGGCATCTTCAGCCCTTCCTGTCAATTTCCTCGCTATTCTATGTTTTCTCGTGGATACTAGTTCTATTACTCACGGAGCGTGGTCCACGCGGAAAACTATTTGAAAGAAATCATTCAAGGACCTTCTAGCGTCCAGCAATTCTCAGCACAATATCGATGATGAAATTCCTGCCCGCGTTCAAAGCATCAGTCATCTACTTGACCTTTGTGCCTACCATCCTTAGTGCATACATAAGGGAGCCTTCAGCTTTCATTGAGGTATGGCAGGCATCCTCGTTGCTCACCGTTGATCAGGAGGTAAATGACCTGACTATCTTTGTCTCCGATATCGACTCTCCGTTGAACAGGTCTCCCGTCACTTCTGTGGTCTTTCCGCAGACTACTACGTCCACGTCAGTGACAATCGTTACTCCGTAAGTTAAACATCGCTACTAGTGGTGTTTATTTGAAGGCTGACTCCGAGAAGTACAAGTGCCACGATATCCGTGTCATGACCCGCTACGTATACGACTACGGTGTCCGAATCTGATAGCTGTGGTACAGCCTCACCCTCGATTGCACTGCGTAAGTGTGGATGATAACTGCATATTGTAACACTATGAACTAACTGACCGATACACAGATCCGCGTCATTCATTTTTAACACTACTACCTCTATTTCCTTGAGCGTAATTACAACTGTGACCTCCTCATCCACCAGCGGTTGCCCGACTATCTCCGGATTGCCTATCACCACCGTTTCTACGTCTACTACCGTAGTCTCGACCGGCCTAATGGCGGTACCAGTACTTCGCTCCCGGTTATCAGTACCACTGTAATTCCCGTCTCTTGTAGCGGCGATGGCGCTACGGTTCCCACGTCTTGCATGGCCACTCAAGGTGTGCACAGTACCGCTGCTACTACCATCTCTAGCAGCATCAAAAGCACTAGCACCTCTGGCGCGGCGCTCACTGGAGCAGCCAATGCAGCTTTGAAGTTGTCGAATGCGAATAAAACGTTGTCGGGTTTGCTGGTGCGATGATGCTTTAGGGTCAACGCCTCTGGACTGAAAGTTGCTACGGTCCTCTTCCTCCCGTACCGCCCTACAGTATTGTCTAAATTTTGAATCTCAATACCCTCAAGTTTTCTTATAAGTATACAGTTTTGCAAGGGGTTACGAGGATGTCAAAATATTACATCCACTCGATATTTTTTTAAGACCGACCAACCGACCTCCGTGGGAACAACATACCTGATCGAGGTAGAACATACGGTATTGGTAAGCGCCGTTTGTTCATCATCTATATTACTGAGAACATACTTAGGGCTATAACTTGGCTATAACAGGGCTCACAATATCAGGTAGAACCTCCATTTCAATCAAGAAATTATTTCTTACATCACCTTTGAGCTAATTACTGTGAAAAAAAATCGGACCCCAAGGCGACCAACCGACTGGGTGTACCGGCTTGACGGTCCGGTAACCCCTTGCGGTTTGCAAGAATTGCCATTGAATACATTATACAATGACTTGATTGCACACGTCCTACCTGGTGAACCGATGGTAGATCAAGTGTAGACAGCTACTTTCGCAGTCTACAATTATAAAGTACAAGAAGATGACATTCGGAGCTTCTAATTTACACGACGAGGTAATCAGAAATGAGGAAAATATGGCCACATAAGCCTAATCATCGAGCTGCAGTTGCCAATGAGACAACACTCGATCCAGAACGATTTCATTGCGATGTTGAAGGGTTTTCATCGACGCCGGTGACCGAGGCTGGAAAATTGACAGACGGGTGAACGAATGATTTGTAGCCATTTTCACTAAAATCCGGAGATGACAGGAAGAAAAACCAGAAATCCTCAGACATCCCTGGCGGTTCGGGGATATAAGCGGCGTATAAAGCAGGAAAGTGCTTCTGAATGAATTCATTGTTCCATTCCGCAAAGACAAGTTCGTCAAGAAAAGGGTCGGTGGTGCTTTGTAGGAGGCAACCTCGCGCTGCAGCTTCTCTCTCATATACTCCACCCCCTGTCCTCCATCGAGATAGCTCAGACCACACGACTTTGTGGTTTGCTCCTTGTTTCTCCTTTCGTCGGAGTCAAAAGAATCTCTGGAATACCCTTACTACAGTTAGTAGATGCCCTATACGTGAAGTCTATCTAACGTTTCTCAAGGACGTCCTCGAGGGTGATATTGGCTGTTTTATGATAAACGATTGAAGCTGTTACATCAAGATGTAAGATTTGTGGTGGAGAAGGACGGAGAGCATATTGCGCCGATACTTGACTTTGTCCCGAAGGAAGACGTGGGAAGTGTGTTGATGCCGTTAATAGTTGAGTGGCTGGCTGATACCTTTAAGGCTCGACCAGTCGCAAAGCTTGATAGACCATGATGATATTGCTTTGTAACTATCCTTTCTTTGAAATTTAGTCTTAGGGAAGCGCTCCCGGGATCACTATCCGACTATCGGAACGACTCAGCTAACTTCGGTTTCTGCAGACCTATGCCAGCACACTTAGGTGATCGGAGCCTAGTAGATACGAAAAGGATTGCAACCTTTTATTTCTGTTCACACGCGCCACTGTACTAGTAACCGGTACTGTCAAGGGCCTGAACGCCGAGTAAGATATCTAGATAACCGGTGAGGCTGAAAATAGACCTGTACTTCTGATCGCCGGGCTTCCCATTCAAGATCGGTTACTTACAGTGCAGGTCTACGCCGCCCGCAGACAATGACGTATACGATCAGATACGATCGAAGTCGAAAGCTGGAGTACACGGTTTAGGACATCAACTCTGCTGTTCGTGTAAGGAGCCGGCATTCCATTTCAGTTCATCTGATACTACCCAACCTATAAGTTATCGAAGGTATTTAAGGGGTGAAAGCTAGGCCAGAGACTCACTTCATTCCTTCGATGTCTATTATGTCGGATACTAGCCACCACTCTTCCCATGATGAACCACGCTCCGAGGACATCAGGGCATCCACCGACATCTTGCCTCTTCCTTTCCAAGATGTATCCAGTCATTCTAGTGATGTCAACCCTGCATCCGACGCCGACATCACCACTCCCAGTGACTCTCAGGAGGCGCCATCTGGTAGACCTTCCAGTGAGGCACCGTCTGGTGGAAACGCGAGGTTTTTTGTTGGGCAAGCATATGATACGGTCCCAACCAGTCCTTTGGAAAGTATTGACGAGCCTTACCCTTATCCTAATAAGTGGTACATCATCACCAAAGGGAGGTGCGTCGGTGTACTGTCTTCTGCGTAAGTGACAACATCTCTCCACATTGCATAATTCTTACTGTCTATGTAGGTCGCATGCCTCTAGCTTGGTCTCTGGTTGTCCAGGCGGCTTCTTTGTTTTTAAAAAAACCCAAGAGGAAGCAATTTATTGCTTCAACGAAGCACTTGTCCACGGTCAGGTCGTCGTAGTGGTTCCAGTCGCATCCAGCCAAACCTATACTACCTGTGTCCGCTATAGAGCCGTACCAGCCGGACCGTTGGTCAGCATTGAGGAGACGATGCCACGGAATCCGTGGTATATCGTCACAATTGGAAGATTCGTAGGCGTTTTTGACAATGTGTGCGTAGAGTCAGTCATTTTGGGCTTGTCACCGCTCTAACGCTTGCAATCAGAAATGAAGCCCATTGGGCTACCGTATATTGCTCAGGAGCTCTGATGCAGCGGAAGGCAAGCCAGAAGGAGGCTGTAGAGCAATTCAATGCCTGCTTGAGGTCTGGGGTTGTGGTTGTTACTTGGTGGTAAACGGCGATGTAGTTTTAAATTTGTACCTGATGCGCCTGCTCTGAACGGCCAGGCATGCTAGGTAGTACTTGGTATTTACCGCCTTCAAAGCCATTCGCCTCAATATCTTTTGATGCTTGAATTGACGATCTCGTATCTGTTAATCTGTCAATGGTCAGCGCCTGAAGCCTGCTAATTGTAAAATGCAAACGAATAAGTACTTACACCAACGACGTGCATAACAGTATCTTTGCGACGAATATACTGGGAATTCAGTCCCACATTGAACATCCGAGTTGCATGCTGAAAATGAACATAAGATTTGGAATAGCTGGGCAGATTGTTGAGAGAGGGAGCTGTGTCAGCTGTTTATAGTCAAGCCTGGTCGGCATTCGGCTTTTCGGAGCGTGCCGCAGTGTTGGGCTTGCGGGTCGCCGCTTTTCTTTCTACAGCACTCCCAACCAGCGCCGTTGCACCTCTTCTCGTTCGCTCTCTCGACGAGCAGACCAAGTTCCGTATTCCTCTGAATTTGACGGTCCATATCCAGATTTCCATATCGAACTTCATGCCCATTGTAATGGTGGTCTCAAAAATGCCATGGACTCGGTAACATTCAGTTCGGTCCGACCTCAGATGAGGAAGAAAGTGTGGGCAGCTCCTTGGGCATGGGAACGGATAGTCGGAGCGACACGCTCCGTCAGCGTACGTTGACGTGTCTTCGAGCTGGAGGTTACGAAAGCGAGGTCATCTGTGCCGAAGGACGCCGTGATTGAAGGGTGCTACGACGAGTTTAGCCACCAAGTCCTGTGGCCAGCCCTGCACTACGCCATTCCTGATGTGCCGAAGACTACGATGTTCTATGAGAGCGCCCGTTTCAAGCAGTACGTCAAGGTGAACCAGAAATTTACCGATACGATCAAGCGAGTCTGGCGGGAAGGCGATGTGGGCCATTTTTTGCCTTTTCGCTACCGGCCCTCCACGATGAGCTCACACCGTTGACAGGAAATGAAGTCAAGCTCGCCAGCTGCCCTTGGTTGCTATGTCAGCACATTCGGCGTCTGCATATCCCTCAGTCATCCAGCACCGTATTCATGTGGATTTCATGGGAGTCGCCTTGAACGAGGAGAGAAACCTGCCTACTGTCGAAGAAGTGAAAAAGAGATTGCTGGATGCGGGCAATATATAGGGTTGAGCTATCGAAGAAATTGCAGATAATTGGTGCGTCAGCTTTTTGCTCAGTCTCTCATCCTCGTGCTCATTGACTTTACAGTTCCAAATTTTGGCTCGATTCCCCAGAAACACTGCTATATGCCAGGAAATCCTGTCATTGTGTCGCTCGGTGCAGAACAAAACCCTCCATAGCGTTGGGGCGCTGACGATAGCCCATTATGCATTACCTCTCTCGGACGTTGCCTCTCACCCCAACATCCAACGGTAGCCCGCTTCGAAAAATCACATTCATATCTGTATTATCCTGCGGCAATTATGCGAGTTCGTACAAGAATACCAGAATACACCAGCGAAGACGTGGACGAGGCCTGTTTTCATAACATACTCATACGCAACCATGCGATCACAACGGTACGAGCCTTCATGGCTACAGCAACATGGCTTGCCATGTTAGGACTGTGGACCCGGTTGTTCCTGATAGGGACCTTGTGCCAGTGCACACACCACACCACCGGACAACGAAGAGATGAATCGTATCAACGTTACTGTGAGTGATTCCTCGTCCTGTCATGTTCGTCGTGTTCATTCATTGCTAGTGCCCAGCTCATCTTTATCCCACACGAGACAAGAGCAGATTGCAAGGAACTTCAACCTCGCTTGGGGCACAGAATTCGCGCCTCCCACCATCTAGCGTCAGTGTACTGCAGTTAAGACTGTCTAGGCCGTAATGATGAGCCTGCGAACCGCCTTTCTATGCCATGAAGCACAAGAGATACAGGAGATCATGATGAGAAGAGTCCGCAACTTCACATGAGGTAAATATGCTCTTTCGAACGCTCCTTCTAACTCGCGATCTGACTTGTTCCAATCGTCTCATCATAGCATCAGATTAATTCTTCGACATCCTTTCTGGCTTCCTGGGTATGCTTTCCCAGACCCCAGCCACGCAGTCCGGCACCGAATCGGAACACTCTAGTCCCAAATGACAGACGTACTACACCCTATTCAAGTTTCTGCTCCCAATCACATCAGTTAGATGAAGGTCCAGCCACATTCCTATGCAATAAGCGCACGAGAAGCATAACCTACTCCGGTGGATAGAGCACCTTCCGGTGCAGGAGGAGGCCATATATGTGGCAAGCGTGATGTACAAGGAATGGGCACAAGATGGCGAGATGTCTTTGTCTGGCTGCAGCCTTACCGTGCACTGTATGAAGCGCGGTATCTTGGATGAGGAGCATGGCTTGGAGACGGGGAACGGTTGCTGTATGCATGCTTGCAGCCATAATCGATAAGAAATAGGTGATTGATAGTATGAACCTCGTTGTGAGTGAAATTTTGTCCTCTTGATCGCTCGTCATGCTTATTCATTCCCTAGGACCGTGCCCAACATTTATCGCATCCTAGAAGCTGGTTGACGAGTAACTTTCCGAGTGCAACTTGCATGGTGCTTGAGCCTCGACACATCAGCTCCCACTTACCGTTGTCTGGCTCTTACTCCCACGGAAAATGTCAAAGTCACAGGATCGAATAGGCTATGTCTTGAAGCGCAAGAAGTGCCAACACTGCTAAATCGGAGCCTGGAGATATAGATTCGAGAGGAGATGTGGCCCTGAGGGGAGCACCTAGGTAACTATGCTCTCTCGAATGTTCTACCTGACTCGCAGTCTGAGGTTGTTCCTTATTTTCTCTGCATGCATAATGGGAGCATTTGGTTTATAGTTCTGAGGTAACAGTAATGCATTCCTGCGCTATGCTTCTAGTAATGAACCGTGCAATCCAGTTTCACTTTACTAGGTATTCACGCCAGTGCTTTTCATACCATGAGATCTTTATCGTTTCGTGAGATAATACTGATGTTGTGCGGCATATAGCATACAGTCTGTATGGAAGGTTTATGAGTTGCTTCACTACTTGAATGTGTGTCGGAGGGAATGGGTCCTTGGATCTCAGCGAAGCTCGAAGGATCATCTTCAGAAAGAATGGCACTAATATTTGCCACCCTATAGAAAGGATTTGAAGAACATTCATGGCAGACAGAAGAATGGGAGAAACATCTATAAGGTCCTTTGGCTGGGAGAAGTATATCAGGAGGCTTGATGGCACGGTAACGATAATTATACCAATTACCTTACCGTTGTAGTTGAACCATGCCCAACCAGTTGCGAGCGACTTTGTGCTTTGCTCTTTGCTATGCATGAGTGAACAGTAAGCTATAACATCCTTATGAGATGGAGATTAATCACAGAGAAAGTCCGAGCATACATCCACCGAACATGTCTTTCCGACTTCAGTTTTAACCTCCTGAGTTATTGCTGCAACGTCACCAGTCACTCACCGCTCTCTACCCCCCACATCCCCGAAAATAGGTCTAACCGCCGACTTTATCGAGCCTCCCGCTGAGCTGAGCAACCTTCCCTCGCCTGCCGATCCTCTAGGAGCTCAGCTGCCATCGGGGGCAGTCGCAAGGATAGGCAAAGCCAGGAGAGTAAAAGGCGAGAGACGAGCAAACATTATGAACTGAAATAAAGCTGTACAACCAGTGTGAGGGCTGTTCAACTTGATCATACCTAGTAAACCCGCCTCTTTTTATAGGCTCTCGTTCTCTCTGCCATCCCTGATTACGGAGGCCATCTGGCCATGGTGCGCAAGTAATAATGATTTCCATCTTCGGCTCGACATTTTCCTGACTTACCTCTTCTCTGAGACACGGAAAATAGGAAGGAAGACAAGCTCGCTGGAATCCTGAAAGGTACAGTGAGTAGTCTACCATTTCCTCTTTGCAAAATGTACTCACAATGCCTTCTGTTCCAAGCAGACATTTATGTCTACGTGTTTCAGTCCCAAGATCTCCCTCCTTATTAACTTTTGCATCACGTATGCTGTCTGGATGGCCAGCCGCACGACACGAACATCACGGCAAGATTTCCATTCACATTATCTCCTGATCCTTTTTTGATGCTTTAATTAGGATATACATGCTTAGAGGGATTGAGACGGCGCACTGAGTGGGTTTCGACAATGCTCGGGATATGACTGAAGTGGTCCGCAGTAAGGGCTTTGGTAAGTTACTCGATGACCAAGCGTAGCATGGTGATGGCGGCTTGACAACCGGCGGGAGATGTGACGCCGTAGGTTTCAGCAGGGTGATTTGGAGATCCAGTTCAGGACTAGCGTGTAGAGAACAGGCCCGAGGGATGTTATTTCCCCCCTACCTATGTTCGCAGGGGAGCATCCATCACGGCAATGACTTTCACTTCAGGTTCCATCTAAATGAAAAGAATGGTGAGTTTGTTTGATTTCGTATGTCGCATCACTTCCGAGAGCTTCTCTGCAGTCAGTAACCTCTCCGTCTCGTCTCCCACGCTTTGAAGTAGTGCCGAGACCACTGCGAATCGATAGTAAGTTGTTGTCTCCTAGTTAACAACGTAGAACTCACGTAAAGATACTTGTCTCCTCCTAGGTCTCCCTCAACGTGACGGAAGTCCAGTAAGTGCCGACTTCTAAGAAACAAAGCTTCCTGTTAATTTTTCAGGAACGCAATGTTCAAGGCAATCAAGACTTATGATGCCGAAATTTTTTCGCTTATTCGCGCGGAGAATTCGGCTCTAGAAAGTAAGTAGTCAGTTCTTTTCTCTCGTAACAAGGGAATGATTATTCTGCATGGAAGGCCGTTTTGGACGGCGTAGGGTTGAAGGGCAAAATCCGTGAGTCCCGCTCTGTAGGACTTGTGACAAGAGTGAACGAGGTTGTCCAGGAGCAAGACGTTTGATGACGCTGTCAATGATAGCTACAAGGAATCGGTATCAGTGAGTTAATTTCATACCCTTAAAATCTCTATTTTATCTCCAGATTGACGTGTTCGCAGCTGGAATCAAAGTCAGTGCCTGAAAGATGAGATTTACAGATAGGATAGGAACTATCCGAGGACCCCGGATGATACCCCATGAGCCCTGATCTTGACTAGGCTTTAGACGGTGAATTTGGCCAAAATTTGTCCGAATTGGGCTCAGGGCTCATGGGGTATTATCCGGGGTCCTACTATCCGACGACGTTGATAGTAGCCGGTTGAGGTATTGATAGCCGGTCGAGGTACTTATTGATAGCCGGTCATTGAGTCGGCCACAAGGACCTCCGAGCACCGCAGCTCTGAATTATCTGATAGATGAAAAAAGGAAGCAAACATGCTTCCATAATCTTGGCAAACTACGCTTGATTCCCTGTTTAACTCTGAATCTGACATATTGACGAGCCACACCAGTAATGGACTCTCCTGCTTCCTTCCCGATATATTCTTGACGGACTTCAAACTGGACGCCTTTGGTTGCATCGGTATGGTGTGGTTCTTAGAAGATTTCCCTACCCATTGGGGTATCCCTATTGTCATGCCAAAGGATTCAAATAGTCCTCGCCAACCAACACCCTACACACTCCATCTTCATCATGGCTTTGCATCTTCCAGACCGCAGTCGCTGCCTTGTTCTGAATTGCTCATGCAACTCGTTTGCCCCTCGGTCGCCATCCATGGTACCGGAAGACGAGCAGGTAAGAGAGTTTTCAATAAATAAAAGCTTGTTGCTGACCAGCAAATTTTTACTTCAGATTCTCTGTTCTATCTGTTCACATGGAGTTCATGCACATGCTGACATACAATCCATCATTGTGAATCAATTCATTGCACGGGAATGCTTTTCTTTTGTACAGAAGGTAGGAATCTTGCTCCGATCTGCGCGTGACTACAACATTTTTCCCAGACTGCCGAAACCTGTACCTGCACAGCACCCTTGCTTGACCATGTTCCCATTGTGAATCCACACCGGGCAACACACCAGGCTACGACAGGATCTTACCCGCTCAATGATGCTACATCAACTCATGTCGCGTCGCAGCAGAGCGCTCTATCCTTCCCATTTTATGCGAGTATGGGAGTCTGGTCATCCACAATCCCAACCATTCCAATTATCACTTTTTTACCTTTCTCTATTACATCTATTCCCATTCCCATTCCATTCCGTAATGCGACCAATGCAACTCACCCTCCTTCCAATCCAACCCCTCTTCAACCAGCATCGACAATCCAACCTGAAAATCCTTGTACGCCAGAAGAAAGTAACCGGTTGGTTCAATATGTGTCGCGTTCTGACACATCACACCGTGTCAGACCTTACCCAGAACCTTCTGAGCGCGCGCGCACGCTCACAGAGTTAGGTACAAGGTCCCTCCGAGAACTGTCTCCGTCCCCGTTGGCGAACAGGAATCCTCGCAATTCGATCAATGCTACAGCAGAGCACCAGGGTCATATACAGCTTAACAGGCTTCTCTTAGGAAGGTCGCCTCATTTACAGGATTCCAGACGTAGTCGCGGGGTGCAACCCTTTGTCGTATGGATTTGTTGCCTCCCTTTGCAGGTATAAATCATTCTTGAAATAAAATTGGCGTGACTGAAATTTTTCTCAAAGTGTTTGCATTGTTATCAATACCTCCTTGAAAAGGAAACCGAGTCCCTTCCTCTGGCAATGTGCCAGAATGCCTGTCAACCTAGGCAGCTACGAGTTGCCCGGGAAGATATTGTTCCCAGTATCCAGATGCTCTGGGAGATGGGTCTCGCATTCTCACTCACTATCCGGCCCGATGATAGTAGCCTTAACGCCAATATCTGGACCGCCCTTCATCGCGGCATAGTGGATAAATTCGGGACAGGTACCTCTTCCATCATTGCTGGCCTCAACCCCGATGAGGCGGCTACTCCAAGTAACAGTGGCTGGTGTGTACAGACATACTACAAGGGACCAGCGAGTACTCCTCACCGTGACACGTTTCGATATGTTCGTGCTGTCAACCGTAGCAATGCAGAGGACAGCCATCTGGCGTCCGAAAATATCACTTTAAGCAACATCAAAAGGTGGTGTTTCCGGGTGGGACCAAATTCCCCACCCAATTTGGATCCCTTTCGCCCAAATCGTGACAAACAGTGGACACTGTTTATTGGTAGGTTACCTTGACCGTATAATGCTGCCAACTTCTGAATTTCAGTAGCCCCCTCGAACTCAAACCTCCATGGTAATTTATCACGGTTGGCTCAGTATCGCGCGGATTTGCGATTTCCGTATAATTTTATGGCTACCGCAAAGAGGAACAGACCTCACAGCTGCTATCCCGACACGGTGCTATCACGGCTACCTTTCTTCCGCCGTACAATTGGCCTTGACGAGTCCAATGACCTAACGGAGCATCCCGCCTTCGTTCAATGTAGAGTTCCCTCACGTAGACCACGGGACGGCTTGAATGGTCAGCCATACCGTAGCTTGTGTCCTCAAAATCCCTACTCAGAGCAGTCAACGGATGATGAAGATGAGGTTGGCACAACGTTCACAGTTGACTTCATGATTGACATGTAAATCCCTTGTAGAATCTCCCTGAATGGTCTTCAGCACTCCCATTGCGCCGTCGCTATGACTCTGTAGGTGTCCGCAGACATCCTTTGAGTCAGCTGCTGTTAACATCCTTCCTAGTCTATTGAATCTTTTTCTGAAGCGGTAGGTCCTATTGTTTTTGTCCCGACTCCTCTATCTTGACACTCTTCTAATAGGACACCTCGGACAGGTCTACGGTGCGTCATCAGCTACACAGGTGGAGCATTTATTACCAACTCTTCACAACCAGCTTAATATTCCAGCACTTGAATATCCACTTTCTGCTTCCCCTTCCCCTTCAATGATGCCAGCGGAAAACCCTCATCTCAATAGTACTGGACAGGTTCGTGGTATCCATGATTAGTAACCTTCCTTGGCGTGTCTCAACCTTCAGCTAGGTCATAAATACTGCAGCTGTGGGAGCCCCCAGAATCATGGCGCCATTCCAGGTTCGTCCTCTTTTTTACACGGTAAACATGTCTGAAGGAATATTGGTAGGTTGGCCCAACATTCTCACGTTACTGTGCTCCAGCCAGTGCATCTGAGATATATGATGCACAAAGGAAAGTGCAGCGGAGCTCATCGACCACAGTGGTTAGGTCCAGAGCACTCATGATCGAAGCTCAAACTCCGGTAAATGCTGGTCAAGCCATTCATATATGCCTCAGCGAATTTTACCGCCGATGTTGGGATCTTGAAGGCAACACGCTTATTGAGGGACCATTCAGTGAAACCAACTTTGCCAAGCTTCCCTTGCTACACGATCGCCCCCCCAGAAACTGGCATAGTTTACAGGCTTATACAGATCCAAATTTGACCATCTTGTCTAGTCCGATGGCGGAAGAGGCGGTGGGTCTCGGAGTCAACATCCAATGTCATACAACTATGATTGATTCCATTCTCTCTAGCTCCCGTTATGTCGGTGCCCGTTTTGGTAAATTCAAAGTCCCCTCGTTAACTTCTCGTATCTATAATCCGGACGACTTGGCAATTTGGCATGCAGACGGTGCCTGTTTTGCTCTTTATGCAGCATACACGGGTGCCCCTATTAATGCCCTACATCCTCTCTTCTTACTCACCTTGCTACCACCTCCTGGCTCGGACCCACTGCGGTACCTTGGGGACATCACGGGTCCCCTCCTTCAAACTTTGGATCCAGATCTCTGCGATGCCATTCACCCTTGGTTTTATCTTGAGCCCACAAACCCTATTGGTCACACCCTAATGGATCCAGTTCCTCAAGCTCTCATCTCGCTAGAGACAGACATGCAGGCAAGTTGGACCCAATGGTTGTTTCCGAGGATCCCCTACTAATCAGTCATTTAGCCCCATCACATTGGGCTTGGCCAACCACGAACAGCTCGAGACCACACCATCCAGACACAGGATCTTTTGTCTGAGCTCGTCATTGGGGCAGCAGACTTTTGGCGAACTGAAGCTTTTAATCAAATTCGGCTCGGCTTTCATCAAGTCTTCTGTGATTCAATGCCCGACTTAACCATACCCCAAGTGCGTGTCAATTTCAGCCCCGATTTGCATATCTTTACCCCTTCCTAGGCCTTTACTGGCTTGGCTTGTGGGCCTGTCAATGCAGTAGCCTACCTTTATGATTGCGAGCCACGCTCACCCTCAGAAATCCTGCAATTTATGGATATCAGCGAGATAGAGCCGGCCCATCCTCACTTTCCTAACCTACGGGAAAATTTCATACAAGAGCTTGAAACTTTCTTGATGGCTGACATCCTCAGATCTAAGGCCCTTCTCTATGTCCTCACGGGCAATAAAACTATCCCTCGTTGGGATTCAAACTTTGTGCTGAAGGTATGGTGCTCTGCAACTCTACGGCTGTCGCTCATCTTCACTTCATAGTTTGAATTCATGCCTTTGAACAGTCCGGGTAGCATTGTCGTACATTCATGCCTGAATAGTGCCTCCATATCATGGGACTCGACGACTGAGCAGATAGTTGCTGGTAATCACCCTGTTCTAGCTCCAGGGATGTGGCTGGAAACGATGTTCACGGGCGAAGCTGGGTACAGCATGTCGTGATTAAGTCACGACGCGGTGGTATGATTGAGTTGGTCTATCTGTATCCTAATTTTTGCTTTATGAATGAACCATCACCGACCCTTTCCAACTACATGTTGTATTCCTCCAACGGCTGGAAAAGTAGCGGAGACAAATGAGAAAGAATGATCACGGAGCAATGCGCATTACTAACATCATCATTGAATATTTCACAAGAACTGCAATACGGCCGGTAGTCTTAGGTGTATCGGAGGCAGATACTAGTATCCACTGCGGCAGTTGGAGCACACTTCATTTGCTACGTATCTGGGTAACTCAGCGAGCTGTTTTTCTCTCGCATGAAGGAAGCTCATTGCGATACACTACGGTGCCTAAAATGGCTGTTCGGTAATCTGACGGAAACTCAACGGCTTGCCACTTTGAGAGATTTGTCTGGCACCCTACGTAGCATCTACACTCCTGTCGCGGGAGAAACGAGAATAGGAACCTGGAAAACTACGAGCGGAAAGGCTGGCAAAAATCAGGGCCACGCAATAGAGAGGAAATATGTTTATGGAACCTTAGGCTTTAGGTTTGACCCTATCCATGATGATCTCGCCGGCGGCACGAATGTTTCCGAGTCCTATGAATATAGGATATTCGGTCATTATGCAGTCGGGAAGAACCCGTGGACAATTCTATTTGTGTCATCAATTGATCTCGCATTTTGCCGACTGCCCATGCTATCTCTGCTTTCTATCTGTCCTGATCTACGAGAATTCCTGACTTTTTCTCCTCTAGTGCTGGAGACAAACTCATCAATGTTGACTGCCAATCCCTATCTGATACCGTACGGGAATCCCTGGTCGAGTCAGAGTGCCCCACGCGCGTCTGCTACCAACATTGAACGGGGCGGTGGTAGTGAACATACTGTGGTCACTGCTGCTGTTTTGTCGCCGGACTCCTCCTATTTCGTCGATATCGTTGAACCCTGACGCGATAACATAAACCAGCGTTTCGAAGACCCGCCTGCAGTTGCCTCAAGCCAATCCCTCCACTAAGACCACCATCATCGATATTCACGGGGTCCCGTTCTCTTCACCCTTTCCCTTGACTGGCCTCAGAACGTATTTCGCGAGATCGTAGAAAGCGAGACTTTACTTCGATGGATTGTGTGTAAATCGTCTGGATGACATCCCAGCGCAAAGTAGGGGCCGCGGCGACTTGTGCCTGCAGCACCGTCGAGACTCGACAGGCTACAGCCACATTGATGCTTCTAGCCCCAACTCTGTTAGCAACAGCGAAAATGCCGCCCGCTCCAGCTCTGGCAGCGACCTCTCTTCCCTCATCAGTGTTTCCGTTCACAATGATGCGTCGTCGATGCCTCCCGTATCAACAATAACCCTCGTGCCAACGGTACTCTCGTTGATGCCCGCATTTAAACCATGCACCCTCACACTGTTGACTTCTAGCTTCACCGACTCTGACTGCGATGTCGTTGATGCCGACAATCAAACCACTTGTCCTAATGCCAATGACTCCAACCTCACCAAAGAGGCTCTCGTCGATGCCCGCATTCAAACTTCTCGTCCTAATACCAATAACACCTGTATCAACGAGGCCAACCGCAGCGACATCGCATGTCCTGTCGTTGTCCATATCGAGAACGCTTCGCCATCAGTTCCCTTTTGGGAATTGTTCATCTTTCACGATGACCGTCATGTTGTCAAGCACACGGTGAATCTTTCCCTCCTCTCTCCAATTTCTTGGTTCATCTCACGATTATTTAGGTTATCTTTCACGGTATTGAGCGTCGCGGCACCCGGTCAAGTTATGAGCTCAATGCTGACCATGTTGAACAGCCCTTCTGGGCCGCCCTCTGTCACCTAGCCCATCTTCATCGTCGTAACGCCAATCCGTCGCAATTTTGTACTTCAGAAACGACACTTACATCACCAAGAGCCAAGATGTTCAATTTGTGAATAACTCGGCCACTCTGTGTCCTCCCTCGTCACCGGCAACTCGCAATGTCTCCTTTTGAAAGGTCTTTTCAAGCTTCCCTTCCCCACCATGCCTCAGTAAATTACCCTTTGTCTACCCCTCTCCGGGTACCGTTTGATCAGAAAGATCTCGCCTCTCAACATGGCATTTCAACGGTTCTTCTACAGTCACCGAAAACAGCACCTCGTCGTTACACTCGCTCAAAACCAGCGCCTTCATTGTTCTCTCAGCCTGAGATTCTACAGGGCAATTATCTGTCTTAAACCAACGATCACCATCTAATTCGACCGTCGAATCTACCACAACAATGCAGTTAACGGTGACCCCGGCCGACTTGCTGGCCACAGCACGCGACGACTTTAGTAAAGAACCAGATTGGCTATTTTTTGATGGCGACAGGCTCACCGACTTATCATCGCCAGGCTCGTCACTGCCCATCTTGAAGGATCTTGATCAATTCTTGTCAGGTAACTTTCTCACAGGTGGGGTACATCGCCGCTCCTCGATACTCCTTACAGCGACGCCTACGACTTGTTTGATTCGTCGCTGCCCGACCTCCCCTCGGTTCCTTCCTCACGGCTCCCATCTTCCAGGGCAGCGGTGTCCCTCTGATATCAGATGCTGACGAACCAAGGATCCGCTCGTACGAAGAACTGATGGCGGCTCATGCACCGCCTGCCCCGACGAAGGCTTATCAGCTCCCAGATTTGGCGAAATTGTACATCATGTCGCCAACCTCGCCAGCTGTCGACTTCGCAGATCCCGCTTCCGTCCACCCTTCTCCCTTTCTTCCCGTTGACCCGCCCCCTTTGTCTCCCCTGTCATCCACCACCGTCCGCCTGACGAAGCCCACTCCTCGCATGTCGTCTGCGACCGGTACACGTAAAAACATTACTCCGGAGACCATGGTCCCCCTTAATGACCTCACACTGCCACGCGTCTAATGGACACTATCCATTGCAAGACAATTTATGATTGTTTAGCGCTGACCTTACAGTACTCAGTCTATACACTGACCTGGCCTTGTATTTACCGTAATCGCGAAGGTACGCGTACGACTTCTTTATAATTGCACATCGTTGCTAACTCATTCTCTTCAGCCTAGAATTCCCACGTAACGGGGACCGTGGTGTATTTTGAGACGGCGAGCGTCTATGTTATAGCTTTCCAGTCTGTTATTAGCAGTTCAAGAAATTAAATAGTCTGCCAGCACATCGATACTAAGTATTTGAGTAGACAGACCCAACCGTGCCGCGGTACTGTGGACCAAAAAAGGAAAGCTTCCCCGATTCTTTCCGAAGAATGAGGAAACGACAGAGGGTTATAGGGAGCCGTAACTGGTCGTGAGTAGTGCCAAACTGTCTGGACAGGGGCTATACTCCGGGTTGACTTAGCTAATTTGCGGTGATTGGCGAGCGTACGGCACGCTACGGCTGGCATGCCGGGTGGCTGAAAGTGATTGCCGCTGTGGCTGAAAAACTCTGTCTTTCCGACTTCTTCCTATTGGTTTGCAGACATCGTTCGCTTTGTTTACTCGTCAAAACCTCGCTTGACGTCTTTTCTGTACCAGGACTGACCCGCACTCTTCACAAAACCCTCCTCACTCTGTCCCTTCTTTCATCTTTCCTGATAAGATGGTCTTCTATTGCTGCGACGAACATTAGGAAGCTATTGGCCACATCCACCAGGAACGAGCCAGCGAGACAGTGTCATATTATCAATCAGTAAGTGTGCGCCAATATTCTCTTTGCAGACAGAATGTTCATGCTATTCTCTTTGAGTCCTGAGCGCTTGAGCGCTTGAGCACTCCGCCACTTAGCTCGCCGGGTATACATTGGAGAGCAAGGACCAAGAAAATGTTCAGCGTGCGTTTGGTGCGATTCGTGTGCCCTTGTGGTGGTGGTGTGAGTACTATGGTGCTAGATCCACTTTCGAAAAGCCCGGCCTTGCCTTCGTCTTCAACTCTGGCCTTTCGACGCCGGTATGTAGTCTGACACCATTAAATTCCTCGTTGAACATCAGGTACCTTTAATAGTCACTGTCAGTTACGTGTCCGGCGAGCAAGGGTACAGTCTTTGGGAAGTGCTGGTTTGCAGGCATGGCATGGTACGTCCTTGCCATGACAATGACCGTCTTTTTCGCTAATTATTGGGCCGAGTACTGCGTGAGGTGAGGTTCACTTCAAGCTTCAATAATTCAAGACTCGTAGTACGCGCATTCTCGGACAACGACTTTCCTTTGACGTCCGGTGAGCAAGGGCATGGTGTTTTAAGTGGTGCTGTTTCTGTGGAACTCGGGTGCAGTGAAGGGTGCACTGGCAGGTTCAATGTACATACCTCGCATACTGCTGACCGATTTCGTAGCTGATTTTTGCGACATCCAGACTCGGGATGGTTGGAACGGTGTCACCAACATACCCCATGGCGTTCTTGGTGGCAATGTTTGTACTGCTGCAATATATCGACATCCGGTGAGCGTTGTGCTATTGTGAGTATGCATTTCTGGTATTAGGTTTCAACTTTCTTTATTACCGCTTGGTGCTCACAAAGGAAGCACCTCCGCCGTTGACGGTGCTGGCTATATCGTAGTATTTTGGGCCGACGACCTCTTCTCAATAAGTCGTGCTTCCCCTGAGGCCCACTACTTACCTTGTCGCGTGGTCTTTGTAGCTGCCTGAGGTTGCAAGGGAAAATGTGAGCTGGTGGCAGCTGCGAGCGAACTTTTTCCCCGCAAACCAACCAGTGCTGTATATGCATTAGATTCGTGCATGTCATCAAGAATGCACAATTTTGATTTTGTCAAGTACGTCTGAACTCTCTTAAGTGAGAAAATCTTGCGTCATGCAAGGTCAAGGTAGCAGGCTCAGGCCTTATTGATTGAAAATGAATCCGGAAAAAAGAAAGAATCAGGAACCCGGCTTCTGCCGCTACTGGATACCTATGCGCTACCCATAACTCAGACCCACAGCATCTCGCTATCTCATGTTCATTTGTTCTTTGCTCTAGTGCCTTCCAAACCGAAGAGTCTCGTGGAGGCAAGTTTTGAAGCGGAAGAATACGAGGATCCTACAAGTATTGACGGCAGTGAAAAAAATTGAACGACGTTCGCAAGATACGCTTCATTCTCCTTCGAGGCTGCCCTCTGATAGAGTTGAGCACGGGAGGATTGATGGCTGTCCCACTAAAATCAAAGCAAGCGGAGGAAGGTTGGAAATGGGAAGCCGAGGAAGACGAAAGGACGAAGGTCCAGCGCAGGTTAAGAGATCAAATTTTTCTCTTGAAATTATCTAATAGTGGGAGTAGGGCTCGAGCGCAGACCAGCGAAACGAATGTGTAAAGAATCAAACACAACGAGAACGATAAATCAATAAAGCCTTCAAAGGGCTCAAGACAAAGGAAAAGCCCGCTTTCGACGGCATCTGCGATGTGACTTTGCACTCACGACACTGTGAAGCATGTACTATGCACCCCCAGGTGCCTGAGTGAATTGATTGAGTTCAATGGTGCCATTCTGATTAATATTCCTCAGCGCGTCGGTCCCACCGTATGACCGACTGATTAATGACTACGGACCCCAGCAGGGGCGAATGTTATCGCCTATGAACGTCGGCTGTTCACTTCTGTGCCAACGATGAATGTTGTCGGTCATCCTAGTCACCCTCGGCAACGCGAGCCTATTGATATGGTCTTTGTAACTGAAGAAGACGAAAGCATGAACGACGACGATTGGAACGATTTTACTCAATGATGAAAGGCCGAACGTTAGATTTGGTGTAGGCGGTGACATACCCTTTACTCTCGATGAATGCAAAAGCTAGGATGTCCCTCCTGCCTGATCACTTGCTCATGAAAATTTCCCGCTCTCCAATCCCATTATGGTCCTCGGCGTAGAACATTTATCAAAAGAAACTGAACCTTATGAAGGATCTGCTTCTAGGCTCGGTCTACAACTGTGATTCCCTATCATCACCTCATCTCACTGCTCTTCACTGTTAATGCGGGCCGTGGTCGCTACGTAACTGAGCCGGAAGAGTGATCAGTTCCCTCATCCCATCTAATGCACAACACGTAGCAGAACTACGAATCAGGACGATAACCAGGGCCCGTGATCGACCGTCAATGAAGGCATGAACACGAATTTTGGGGCTGCAAAGTCTTGAGAAAGCTGAATGTAAAATTATTTGACCGGTATGAGGAAAATACGAACCGTGTCCAGTACTTATTAGGCAGCACCGGGGACGGACTCTTAAAGAAGAGCGGGTGAATGAAAGCCTTCAACACCCCTCCAACGAATTCGAGGAATGACTGCAAATGGATGAGTATAAGAGTGGCTTGTAATAGAGGCATTTTGGAAACTCACGGTTTCTACCAACCTTCGAGGCATTCTGTGCCGCTGTTTGGCGGACTTCTCCTGGACCCTTTGCCAAGGTTTTCCCAAAGTACACCGAGGAGACGTAGGGATCAGATTGGACGGACAATAATCCATGGAGCATTCCATTGACCGGTGGAGGCAGTGGTTCGAATAGTGTTGGATAACTGCTTTTATTGCATGTTGACGACCTTTGGCGATAAATCGGTAGTTGTGCGCCGGTATCCAATGCTACGCTGTGCTGATTTAGCAGAAAATTTTCGCATTTCTATGACCGATGGTTCTTGATTCTGAATGGTGAACTTCGTTTTCTGACCGGTGAATCAAGACGCCAACGTTGGGCCATCTTTTCCCGTTCTCTTTGGACCGGCATACCAATTCTTTGGGTGATTCCCCAACTTTCCCTGAGTTTCCTGAATGGGCTATCGAATGAATCAGAAGCTACTGCTTTCAACCTAATAAGAACCAACATACTAGATTAGGTTTGGGACGGTGGGGATCATAGACGGTTTTAGGGCGACGACAGAAACAAGCTGAGCCGGAACGTTTTGGTCCTCAGCCAACCCGATTAAGTACACAGAAGGACCCTACCAGTAGGATCTGCATCGAAGAATCAAAGAAGAGTCACGGGACCTGGATGCGTATGCCAGTTAGTCGCTCCCAATTCGGTCTTTGAGTATTATGTGCGGTGACCCGAGACTAAGCAGTTGACTACAAACTCAGACCGAGGAATCGTGCCAGTATAGACTTCGCCCTCGCAAACGTTGTACGTTTCTGAGCAAGTACAGCTGTTATCAAGAGGAACACCCGAATTACCAGCCGGGTAGACCGTTTGTCGGAAGTCGGTCACTAAAGCACCTGTCCGGTATGTAGGTGTGGAATTAGGATCTTGTGGCGGTGCCAGTAATCAAGGCAGAGAAAGAAGGCCAGACTCGGTGTTGCCGTCTGAAAGAATCACCACAGGCTTCGATGTTATACGGCTCCTGCTCCAGACGGAATATTGATATTATGTACTCGTATGCTAAATTTGTCTACAATGTTTTCGGAATTTATCAGCGTCTCCCACACTCAGAATGATATCATACCATTTCTGGTTATCTTCTGCCTCTGACTTTACCAATGTACCCCACGAGGTGTCTCTACTCCGCGAGACGTACGTAACCGTGCGATCAAAACGGTACGAGTCCTCGTGGCCACAGCACATGGCTTGCCATGTCAGGGCTGTGGACCCGGCTGTTCCTAATTGGTACCCTATGCCGGTAACCGCACCAACCCCAAGAAAGTTTCCGAATAAATCCTTCCCTGTGTCATGGCTTGTGTAATCTGAACCAATACAGACTTTCCAAAAAGGAAAATGAATATCCAGGTCGGACTATCGATTATTGTCGGCATATATATTATCTCTGGACTTACCATGGGATCCCAGGTTTTGTGCCATGGACAACACCATCTCTTCCATTGTGCGAGATGATGAGGTGCCACTTCCAGTCCGTACCTTGCTTTCTCAATACGTTGAAATCGAGGAATCGGTCGAGACCTTACTTCGCGTTGCCCAAGGTGATCCACACAGGCTCCGGCTTCAACAAAGAGTTATTGCCTCTTATGAAGCATCATATGAAAAGGTGCGCACATTATACTGGGATAGTGTTGCCTTTCCATTGACCTGAATATTCTAGCATCAACATTTGTTCTCCTATCAGCAGGCCCGCACACTTAGTTGCAACCTGCAGACCTTCAAAACTCTCTTGCGTGAGGCAGAAATACACATATCTGACCCTCCCCATTGTCCACCTGTCATTGTCTCAGGTCGAACAACTTCGTCGGGAGGGCGCGGACGACCTGCCGCAGATATTGACGAAGAGCTTCTAGCAGATTTGACCCGTAGGTATGGCGGTCCTGCTAAAATTGGGCGTTTGATGGGGTTTTGTGCGAGGACTATTAAAAGACACCAAAGACGGTTAGGGTTAGTAGAAAAAGGTCAGGCTCCTTTCCAGCTCCATGCAGCGCCAGACGGGACAGAATACTGGACACACCATGTTACCCGACCTCAGATGTCGGCTCTTAGTGACCATGACCTGGATGCGCTTGTGCGAGAAATTCTTGTCAATCACCCGCGACATGGTCGGACCATGCTTGACGGTGCTTTAGCCAGTCGCGGTTTGCGGTTGTCTTCCGAGCGGGTACGGCAATCTTACGAAAGGGTCCATGGTCCACCCCGACAATTTGGGAGACGATCCATCCCTAGAAGCTCCTACTATGTGCCGGGGGCCAATTCGTGTTGGCACCACGATGGTAATCACAGTATGTACATTTGTCAACTTTTAGGCTCTTATGACTGACCTAGACGCAGAACTCATACACTGGAAGTTTGTCACGCACATGTTTGCAGATGGGCGTAGCCGTGCAATTACTGGGATACGTGTTTCTAGTAATAACCGGCAGAGAACCGTCCTGCGTCTATTCCTGGATGCTACATCAGTCTGGGGAGTGCCTATGCGCTGCCGGGGGGACCACGGTATCGAAAACACAATGGTATGCCAATGGATGTACGCTTACCGCGGACCCGAAGGATACATATGGGGCCGGTGCGTGGTTTATACCCACTAAAGTTTCTGCAGTTCTAAGATTTTTCTAGCTCAGTCCACAACACCCGAATCGAGCGCCCGTGGGTGGATGTTGCGGAGGGGTTCCTCAAGAAGTGGGCCGAATTCTTCGAAGAACTTGAAAGATACCATGGATTAGATCGTGACAACGATGAACATATTGGACTTCTTCATCTTCTCTTCCTAGATGATTTGAATTCCGATGCACAAAGTTGGGCCAACAATTGGAATGCGCACAAGATTGCAATGAAGGGTAGACGTCGGGCATCTCCCAACGAACTGTTTTTGGAAAGCCAATTAGTTGACGGTCATCGGGGTTTTGAACATCTCTTACCCAATGATCCGCTTGTATTGAACCCCGAGGAGATTGTACCGGACTTTGGAATTTCCGATGCTATGCTCAGTGATTTGCGGGATCGCTGTCGGAGGGGAAGATGGCAAGTCAACGTTCCTGGACGTACGTAGATCCTCCTTTTCAAACGCTGCTTACTTCTACAACTTGCACAGTGCCCCCCAGCATGCAGTACGTTGAAGTAGATCCTCCTCACTTGACTCTGGATGCTGCCACATTGTCACAGCTACAGGCCCGTTTGAGGCAGCGCATTGATATCACTTCAAAAACCATGGGAGAACGCAAACTACGGTGGATTACAGCTTTGGACTTCATGACATAGGTGGTAGTTTCCGAGTCCTATGTATATAGGATTACTCGGTTATAATGCTGTCCTGAACGACCCGTGGGAAATTTCTATTCGACCTATCTTATCTTTCCGGAGATTGCTGGGCTTATCGTATTTGGCCGATTTTTTCAACTCAGCTTCTTTTCCTTCTCGTATTCTACCTGATTGCCTAGACTCGCTAACCAGTCGACGTTCACAAGCACATCACCTCCTTCCTTATATAGATGTTTGGTTGTTTGGTTGACTTCTATAAGTGGTTGACGTCGGAGGTGAACTTGTGAACGGACTGGGCAAAACCCCAACGTTTCAGAGGGTCACGCTTCGTGTGACTTGGGACTTGATAAATTTCACTGATTTCTGCCTTAGAACTCGTTTTCGACAGCCACTCCTCCTCTTCCATCTCTGATTTTGCTTCATAGGTGCTACTATGCATTGTATATCCGTCTGTAAATCATTCAAGAGTCAACAGATTCGCCGTTATCGAACCCTCTATTTTGCTTTTCAATGAGTGACAATGACTCTGTTCCCTGCGTGACAGAACAATGACATCATGGAAGCCTATAGCCGAGTAGTTTTTCTCAAGTTGATACACTTAGAATAGGCTATTTGGGACGTTCAATCGTAAAAAAAAGTGTACAATAAATGTATCTGCAGTGCATTGCGGAGGAGGGGAGTGAACAAACATCGGGATTGGCACGGAGGATACCAAATTTTTCTAAGTCCAATATCACAAAATGCGTGACCCTCTGAAACGTCGGGGATTTGCCCAGCCGCTTCGCCAAAAGTGAACAGCGCAGCCACGTGGTGAAGTGAGCTGGTGCACGAGCCTACTGATTGCCCTGATAACGACTTCTCCGCGTTCCTGAATGTCTTCTCTTCTCCCTGGAATATTTCTTTTCAATTGATCTTTCTAGCTCATTTTCCTTTTTCCTCGTTCTCATCGCCCTGTTTCTCTTCTAGCTAGAGCTCGGGCACTCCTCTCCATTATCCATCTGACGCTGCTTCTTTTGCTCTTCCTCACCATATTCGAAGCTAATGTTGGCGCTGTACAAATTTATTCGCAGTGTTCTCCTCAATGTCTATCCGGGTGGTGTATCTTGGCTGAATACTCGACTGCGGCGTGAGGTCTGAAGTATTGGATTGACGACTCGATGGCTTCGTCGTCTTGAAATTTCTCCGGCTCTCGTTCCCCGAGCTGACCTGCCCCCTCTGACGAAGTCCCATCAGCGTTTCTTCTGATGCCGTGGTCGACGTCAGTGATGGTAACGGTTTCGCTAAGGAATCTCAATTCATCTCGCATGCCTCCTGCGATTGGCTTGCGAGTGTGCTGCCTTGGGAAGTAACTTTGGAACCGGAGTGAGGTTTATGTGCTCCAAAGTGGCCGCCGCCGTGAACGTCACCTCATCAATGCTTCTACCCTTGTTGCGGCCATGGCTCAACTCCCATACTTGTGATTTGTCGCTGAATACGATCCGCCCGTGTGTAAGAGAATACATCGACTTTAGATGATGAAATGTCAGCGTCAGGACATTCTGTTTTCCGTGATGACCTTCATAAGTTGGGATGTTGCACGGTCTCGGATGATCCTCTGACTTCTTGAGGAGCTACACTATGTTGTGCTTATTGTGTTTTCATTCCCTTCTTACAGAATGCGTTCAAAGTGAGTCCTTCCTCTCCCCCAAAGATGTTTGATTTTGCTAATCTGTCGCGTTTTCTAGTTCCACGCCAACTTTCATGGAGTACGGAACGATGAAAGTGAAAGGATGGGATTCCCGCTACCTTGGTAGTGGGTTATGGATAAAACACTATTGTACTTCTGTTTGGCGTGCAAAAGCACCCAACTGATGTGCCCCCTAACAATCCAGTAGCGACGGTCCCCGATTCTTTCTCGCATTCTTTTTGAACTCAGCATGCCGGCCGACGTGATATGATATAAGCGGCTGCGACGGCACACTTTAGATACTTACACTGAATTAATTAATAAATTAACAATTCTTACTCTATTCAATTCCTGTCGCCAAACTGTTTTCCGAAATTAAGACACAGTAAGTTTTGGCAGTTTATAGATTGGTTCTGAATACTGATACATGATACAGCTTTTCAAAAATGTTCAGCATCGAAATGAAGGGCGTATGGCGGTAAGTTTTCAGAAGGCGCATTAAGGCAGGAAAGTGGTGAAGAGGATTTAGGGATCCAATGATGCGTTTGTTATGTATATTCTGGCTGGGCTGGTGCCGATTTTTTACATGTTGGGGCAGGGTAACTCAGGAATGGGACGCTTGATCATCTGTGCCAGGCAACAACGCGGTGTTGCTTGCACCCAGTCATCTGCGACGAATGCAAGGAATCATCCAACTGCGCTGCACTGGCGAAGCACTTTGAGCATTGCCAGGAAAGGGTTTCGAACGGCGAGGGATTCAAGGGCGAGGAGTATGTTGAGGAACTGTGAGTCTCTCTTCTCTTCATCTTCTCAACTGACGTTCCGGCGTAGGTATTATAGCTCATGCTGACCGACGCCTGTGCCCGCCTACTCGCAGTCCAGTACGTGCCCCTTCTCCCCACCTAGACGCAATGCTAACTCTACTCCTAGCATGATGCACTGCCGCCCCCAAGCTGTTCGCCAAGCTTCGTTAGAGCCCTCGATACGCCGGAGGATGGATCGTTGGTGCGCCACACCCCCCTAACCCTATGTCAATCCTCTAACCAGCGACCCGCAGATAGACAACTAGCACCTCTGTAAATTGCAGCTCAATGAAAATTTTGTTTGCCGTGCGTTGACTTTTTTTTATCGATGTATGTTCCCTGTGCCCTATTTTCAGGTGTACACGACGTGGAGCCTACGTACCACTTGACCTTTTTTATTCTCGCTAACGAACAAGTTCTCACCCTTCTTTGTAGGAACGAAGCACAAAGGAAGAGTGCGTCGCAGCCACGTATCTTTTCTGAAGATCCAGCTTCAACCCAAGTCGTGCAGTTACTGGCCGCACCCGCGAGAGATGTCCAACAAATAAGGCCATCTCTTCCTACCGTTTCTTCCCCCCTCCAGTATTAGATAGCAGCGAAGAATTTGTCTTGTTCATATGGACGCCGACCTTCCGGGCACTGCTGCCTCTTCGTCTGGTCTGGGTACAATTTTGTGGCGGCGGCACCCATTTTAGTCCAGTCTTAGTTCAGATCCCTTGTTTGTTGCTGTCCTAACCCTGGCCTCATCCTAGGCACTCGACGTCTGCTCCACATTCTTCTAGCGAAGGGGGAGGATAATAGTATCGTTGTCACGTCCTATCCCAATATGAATGCCGCTGACCTTTCTTGTGTATCGGGTGTGTGAGCCAAGATGAGTGTTTTCTGCTGTTCGGTACTGGACGCGATGCTTCATGTGGTGCCACCATCTTTTCATCGACCTCTAAGGGAAGGGAATACATTGCTGGTTTGTGTACTATATCATACCGTTGACAGGGTTTACTGCTGACATTACCTTTGCTTTAACCATTATCAGGAAGCATGCTCCCCCTTGGCAACACGTAGATCCTGACCTAGCGTTCGTGGGTTATCCTAGGCATGTATCGAGGATACAACAGCCCTCCTGGTGTTTCTCTTGCTAGCCTAGGAGCCTCGAACTTTCTTCCCTAGTGCTGTCGTAACGAGAGGAATTGCCATACTCTTCTATCAAGCACCCTCGGTTGGCGCTATCTACCAGTCAGGATTCCGGCTCCTCGATTAGTACGTCGAAGCCCCTCCTTGCTCATCCACAAACAGACCTCCCAACTCTCCCGATGTCCTCCAAGCAGCCACCTTCCGCCGGCGCCATGTTCAACAAGAGCTTTGCTGATCTCTCCTCCGTACTGGCAGATACCAAACTCGTCCCCAAAAGCTGGTTTTCAGAGGTAACTTCAGTCATTCCCTGCACGTAACTGTTCTTAGTCTAACTAGGTGAATCCTAGGCGACAAGCGGCATATATGTCTTCCATGGATGAATGTTGTTTGTACCCTAGACGACAGCTTTTTAGCACAGGTCGAATCCTCAGGGAGCTCCACTTTCTATTTTCTCCGCAGTTCAAGGCTGGGCTCAGGCTCGCAACCTTCGAATTCGTTTTTTTTTGTGCGCCTGCCCAGGCATGGTATCAGCCTCTTCTGTTCTTTTGCATTGTTCACTCCGGCTATCTTTTAGGAAGGCGCTTCTCCCAAGCTATAGTACATTACATCCCTTTATCCCAGAGTCCTCTTTACTCCTCCTGCAGGTAGATAGCTACCTCCTTTGAACTGAAAATACGGAGAGGCTTCACGGTTTGAATAAGCGCTGATTGGCTGCACGCAGGTAACGGTCCGTAAGGGTTTTCCGTATCCCTGTCTGGGCGGCAGTCTGCGTTGCGAATTTGCGATACCAGTTATTATTGTCCAGAGACCAATGAAAAGAACATGAAACACACTAAGGCATTCTGATAACAAACCGCAAGATCCACAAGGACTCGGAGAAGGAAGAACGATAGCGTTCTTCAAGAACTAGAAGGTTGATGTGCACCCAAAAAGTTTAGACAGAATAGGTCAAGAAAAGGTAGAGAAGGCAAATCGTTTAATAAAAAGGTGGCAAAGTGAGACGCAGGATGTTAGATGAGCAACGGGTTAAATTGCTCCATTTCTGACAGAGCCCAGGTTCAGAAAGAATCGGGGACCTGCGGCTGTGCAACGATCGTTCATTTACAGCTGTTCCGGTAAATAATGAGAATCACGCAAAAGCAACGTGCGCGCAAATTTAATGTATTTACTATATACGGTAAATAAATGACGGCTTTCCTTGACCTTCTTCCTCAATGTATATCTATACAAGCCATCTCTATTGCACCTCTGAGCATATCAGAGGCATATACTTAAGGTGTTTGGGATGTAGAGAAGCCGTTGTCAGGCCTGCGAGGATGCCCACCGTTCGAAATCCGAGCCTGAGACACTATCCGGGGCATCTGATGACTCGAGCTCATCATTTTCATCTTTTCAGTTGCCACTATCCTCTGAGCAATGACTGGACAGAGAATGCGAGTGTCGCGGCTTGGTGTACATTGAGGAAGGTCAAGGAAAGCCGTCATTTATTTACCGTATATAGTAAATACATTAAATTTGCGCGCACGTTGCTTTCGCGTGATTCTCATTATTTACTGGAACAGCTGTAACCCGTTTTTGTGCTCTGCGGTTACAAACCCGCTGGTCGCTCTTTTGAAGTCCAATCGCTTCTTCCAGACCTCGCAGCTACAACGCTAAGCCCTACGACGCCGAATCTAACTCCACCCGCATCCGTGCACGCGTTGGCACGGGCAAGACACTGACTTTCCTGGTTCCCATCATTGAAGCTCGCGTTAGGGCTGTTGAAAATGCCTGTCAAAAGAGGGTTTTGGGTGATGTACTGCTCTCCGAGCCTCATCTTGCCGGATAGGCGGCGAAGATTTGGGCATGGGCAAATGTTGGGGCTGTTATTATCCGTCCTACTCCGGAATTGGCTACACAGATCACTAACGAGGCTTTGAGGCTTTCGTACCACCACGAGGGATTCGAGGTTCGGCTTTTGGTAGGCGGGATGAGCAAGTACGTACAGCTGCGTGACTGGGCTAAAGGAAGGTCGGACATTGTTTGTAGCGACTCCTGGTCGGATACGCGATATCGTCAACTCTGAACCCCGATATCACAAAGGCTTTGAAGACAACTCGTACCGTAAGTCTGTTTCATCTTCATATTCACGGCATTGATGGTGAGTATGCAGTTGGTGCTTGATGAAGTCAACACACTCTTGAATATTGGTTTCCACAATGAGGTTTCTCCAACCATTAGGGACCTGCCTCCGACACCCGAACACGGGGTGAAGATCAAAGCCTCGGCGACTAACGACGGTGACGACGGTGACACTTTTCGAGCGCCAATTCACCATCAGAGGACGCGAAGGATGCCACCAAGGCGACACTGTTTGGTCCTCCAACGTCCCCACTGCTGCTGCTGCCGCCGCCCAATACCAACATCGCAGGGCCCGCTGGGTTCGGGCATCCCCCATTTTCGATATGAGGATCACTATTCCAGCTTCCGTTTCCCCCACGGTGTCTCCGTGGCTGCTGCCGATGACGACGACGATTCTTGATCCACGGCCATTCCATCCCCTCCACTGACTGTGCGACCTCTTCCAAGTCTGCGGCACTATTTTTGACATCGATGGCGCCGTTTTTTTGCCACCATAATTTATGTCATGATTCAAGTCAATGGTATGCGCCGCCATCTGATTTATTTCAATTTGCCGTAACTAATATGCTATCCAGCCTGTTCATGTCCTCGGCAGACGGTTTGGGTGGTAATCTCGATACACAGCTGTCAGGGTTCTACTCTCATGCTCCAAGTACGTCGCTTTGTTTGATAGGATTTTCACTGGCTAACGTGTTGGATATCACAGAACACGGGTATTTGTCAGGCATCGGGGTGTGCGGGGTACTGACAGTGTTAGTGAGTTTTTTTTTTTTTTGTTTTCCTTGTTTCTGACGGCTTCAAGCTCTAGACGGAAATTACACGCACATACTGAATCTAGCCCGCCCGGTCGTTGGCTCGCACAGCGGTAGACAACCGTCATCGAGTTTGAAGGATTACTCGAGATATCTGGCTATCTATTCATCAAGATGACGTGTCGACTGTCTACTGGTGTCTGTAGCCCGACCTCGGTACGATTGTGGGCTGACACAACGTATCACATTCCGGCGAGCAAAGGAAGATGCAACGAGGATGTTTTGTTTCGGCGTGCTTACGCGTCACTAAGTAGAAGAGGACTCTGAGATGTGGTATTTGCCAGTCAAACCACCCTCATCCTACTACGCGGAGATTGGTCCTAATCGCTATGAATGATGACAGTCCTAACACCAACTGAAGCAGTACACGCAAGAGGATTGAACATCGGATACCATCTGGCGGAGCAGGACCGTGGTCAATGCTAGAAGCCCGCCCAGAAGCTCAGCGGCTTGTATAGTGTCCAGAGAGGGTTAGTTTGGGAAGGGAGGGGATGCACGGGGGTGGTGCTGTGCTGTTGGGGTGGACGAAGCTCTGGCGATGTGACGAAGAGCGGATGGCAGGAGCGAGAGAGCAGGGCAATGATTTAACCCAACGGCCAACGACAGCCACGGTGGTGACCCTTTGTATGTCGACTCGCCGCCAGAGTATGCGACGTACACCACCAAATAACGGTGATATTACTACCAACGCTGCCGCCGCTGCAAGGGGCCTACACTCTCCGCCTCAGGTCATGACGCCAAACCTCCTCGAATCCCCATTTCCGATATGAGGAACACGATTTTTGTGTCTATTCACGGCCACTCCGCTGTCCCGCATTCCCCATCTCATGTCTATTCTACCCCCTCTGCTGGCCCTGCATTTTCCCTCGTGATCTACTGACGCTCGACAGCGCCGCCAGCTAATCACTTGCCGCCTTCGCTGCTCCCCACGCATGCTGCCGTTTCCAATGCTCTTTCACTAGAGGTGCACGCACGCGACCAGGTCAAGTGTGTCTTGGCTGATGGGGTGTACACGTCAGGTCCCAACGTGCGTATTCATGATACCATCAAACTCCCTTCTCAAAACACGGATCTATCACTCCAGAGTCAGGTACTCCAGCGTTGTTCGTTGCTGGTGTTCAACTGGATGTTGTATTTTCTTTCAACCTTCGCCGTGATGGCACTTTTGGGTGTTGTTGGAGATTGGTGGGAATTTGGTGCGCTATGGATGTTCGTTTTGGCCAGATTGATCAACGTGGTCGTCGTCGAGCCATTGCTGGCTGATTTGTTTCTTTAGAAACGCATGCCTTGTACCCTTTGACTGGAGTGCCATGGACATGCCAAACCAGTCTACTCTTGACGGAGATTGTTGTCGATGAGGTCGATGACAGCTTTAAACGATTTGCAGCTCCCGCTGGGTGTCAAACACGCTCTAAAGACTATTTCTTCCTTGTGGTCTGCGCTACAACCCAGGTTCTCTCGCCTCAAATAATACCCGCGAAGCTCCTTACAACAGTTGTACTCCGTCGTCCGAAGACTGTATCACCTCCTCCGTCCCCGCTGTGAGCGTAACGTCGATTACCGAGAATCAAGTACCATCGTATCTTAGCTTTGTGCTGACAGCATCCTGATTTCATTTTGACTGTCAGATAATGTTTCGACGCCTACACATGAGAAGACAAGGATGCTTGTGTATGAGGAGGACATCGATGGATTTTCCTGAGATTTTGCGATGTTGTAGTGGTGTTGGTGTTCTCGTGACACAAACGTGAGCAAATGTTGATTTGGAGGAAGCGAGGCACAGAGTTCATTTTACCGGCGGAGAGGGGAACAGGAGGGACGTGTCCATGACTGCGAGACGAGGATGGAGGGAGGCTCAGTAAGAAGGGCTGTCCATGTTAAGGGCAGTCGGCATCCTGAGGACCGTGAACTGGGAGAACGTCTTCTTAGTTATAAGACTCCTGGTATGTCCGCCATTTCCAATTCTCTGGACTTTTTCAAATAATGCATTAGTTATACAGTTCTGATGGTCATCCAGTTCCTTGCTCATCTTCATCGAGGAACCATCAAGAAGATTTACATTGCTGTAGCATTCCAACAAGGCATGACTTCAAGGAGAAGCCCTTCAATGGCGGTCTGCTCTGATCCGTCGTCGTTTGTCGATGTGGGTCGGGACCCATCCCCAGCACTATGAGAGATAGCTTTACGCCAGCTATCGGTCCCTCGCTTCCTCCATCCCTCTGATTTACGCCGCCGAGATATACTTTCGAAGACGATCTCACCATCAAACAATAGTGTTCGCCGTTCTCCGTACTAATATTCCCCATACATGTTCAGCTGCTCGTACGACAGCCCTGTCTTCCTAAACCTGTGACTTAGAACTGAGCATCCCAAGGCAACAGGCCCACACTGACGCACTGCACTTATGTTGCGTTATAGACAGATATCGATGCGGTCGAGAATTTCATATCCTTCTCAAGGTTTCTGTAGGATTTTCGCCCGGTATCAAGATTTGGGATTGAGATTTGTGGACAGATAGGTGCGTGGCAACATTTCCGATTTCTGTGTGATAAATCCTGATAGTAGCCATCGCTAGCTTGCGACCTGTTGTTTGATAGCGCACCCTTAATCTGCTTTCAAAAGTACTCTCAAGGCTTTCCCTGATACGCGACGCCTGCTTGTCACCAAATATCGATCCACCATTAGGGGCGGTCAGAGTCGCGATTCTGACACGATTATGGCAACGATTATGGACACGATTTTGTTGACAGAATCGTGGGAGAATCGTGAATCGTGCAGAATCGTCGAATCGCCTCCAAGAGGCGGTTCGATGATTCTCAGTCACGGCGATTATGGTTTCGATTATCCTTGTCAACCCTTGACGTCAAAAGCTTAGTTGCCGCCTTACATAACAGACTTCAGAATCGTGGTGAGAATCGTCGAAGAGTCAAGGGCGGTCAGAGTTCCTCGCGATTCTCCCACGATTATGGAACCATAATCGTCTTCAGAATCGTGGCCAGAATCGCCTCAGAATCGCGACTCTGACCGCCCCTATTTGTCATACTCTTTTGCACGCATACATCCCTCGCTGGATCCAACTATTGAACGAATCCAGGTTACCCTACCGTATTGGCTTGTTCAAGATTGTTGCGTGGTGATGCATGGTACGAAGCACGCGATCTTATGACTGAAGTTAAATGTGTGTCGGTGTTCCTTTCCTTCCATCGGTGCTGTTCAGCTGATGGGCGCTTGATAGATAGTCAGTGCTGGGTATGTTAGGACTGGTGGGGAGTTACGCGTATGGTCGATCCAGTGTCGTCTATTCTCATCTCAATCTAACTGCTTGAATTATCATCCTTCGAAGTTGTGATGCATTCATCAGGATGGAGTAACATGAACTCGATTCATTCGGAGCGACCGCAAGCAAAAAGAACTCAGCACCGGGTAATGAAGCGTGATGAGAGACAAGTTTAATAAGCCTTAGTTAGCGCCCACTGGTTCGTTCTTCCCATTCCTGTTGGAAAGTGTGCGATCCATTCTTTGCATGCAGATATGTCTTGTTCGCCGAAGACCTCAATGTCGAAAAACGGTGAAGAAGTGTCGTTGATGGATGTCTTGGGACTCAGTTGTGATCCAGCGCGACATGATGCGATGGAGCGGTATACCTGTGCTTCAATACCCTTTTGGACGAACACAAATGAGAAACTTCACCACTTCACCTACGCTCGGATTGGTGTTTTGAATATTCTGAGGCGATACATATCTTACATCTGTCTCACGTTTGTGGAGTATTATTAGAGGAAACAACGCATACACGTGGAAACGATGTCGCATTTCGAATGTGATCAGGGATTGTAATGCACTGCTCGACCAAGAGTCACAAAATGTGCTCGGTGACACCGTTGTCGGGCATCATTCTGCCATCCTCATCTTCATCGGAATCAGACTCATCTTTTTCATCTGGTGATTCATCACTAACACCAATTCCTTGAAACTGAACCTTCAGTGGTCAGTCCCTCGAGCGCGGGAGAACCAATGAAAGTAGGATTGTAAGGGCGTTCATATCATCGTGGCGGGCATACTCGCCTTCAGCACGAGTTGTGGGAGAGTCGACGTGTGCGACCTTATTCGAGTGCTTACGTGGGGGAGCCTATCCGTGCTTCTGTTCTGCTCCTAACATCTCAAATTATGCGTTAACTATATGAATATGAATGAACCTTACTTTCCTAGTTAGTAGTTATCAGGGAGAACTTGAACAGAGTGAAGAGGTGAGAACGACCGGGACGTGATTTGGCGCGACAGTGGGGTCCGTTCATTGAGAACAAGTTTGGGTCTCCTAAGCGCCGCCAAAGACCTGAGAATTTGGGACTTCGGTACCCACACTACCAGGCTTAAACATAACTTCGACCCGGTACCGATGAATTTGAGCCGGTGAACCTTTCCATGTTGCCGGTGTATGATGCACATACATATCACGTTACCGACGCGTCACGGAATCTGGTCTGTTGACACTCGTGTTCTACCACCACCATCGTGTCTCCGGTTCGTTTTTCCTGCCCTCTCGCGTTTCCATGGTTCAGATTCGACATTGCCCCGGCGTCCGGAGATGACGGGAAGACACAGGCCTACTTGCGTTGGACGTTGCCCTTCGGGGTTGACGATACAACTTCACACTGTGATCGTCGTCCTCTGAACCCTGGTGCACGCCTAGCTCTCTCCTCCGAAACACTTCGTGTTAAAGTCCATATCCTACCTGATCTCTTCCAATGACCTCTACCGCTTTCCACCCTCTTGCCTACCCTAGCCTCCTTACTGACACTCCTTTGGGCCTTTATGGCGTGCGCTTCATCCAAAATCGAAACCGCGGCGGAGGATGTCCTGGGTGAGATAAATTCAAAAATTCCCCGTCTCAAAACCGAACTTGGTGTGAGTGACCTGAATTACTAGATTCGGTCCCCAAACTTATAGTTTGCCTTCCTTAGGTATGGGCTAGTCATGTCCTGTGTATATGTCGGCATACGGTCACCGCGAACCGTGTGATTTCACCCAAGTACCTTCCATGTACTGTCTAGTCAATCACCGGCGTATCTTGGAGGCTTCTATACCCTGGTTCGACGTGTATGACGCGATGAAAGTCCCTGCCCTGCATGTCAGTTCTAGGGATGGTGAACCACGCTGTCAGCTTCATCTCCCTTTCATCCCAGAATGTTCGATGCCGGTGGACTATTGGAGGCAATTTCTCCGGCCTGGCCTTGCCTCGTTTTTCCGTATATCTGTAAATCCCAGCCGGCCTTTAGCGTTCAGGTTGGAACCGACACACACACACTCAGATAGACTAGCTAATAACGTGACAGAAGTCCTCTAGAACACTACGTGCACTACGTCGTAAGTGCCTCTACGGCTGTAAATAGGCCGGTCTAAACTTTATCTATAGATTTTATCTATATCTAATGCGCCTATCAGCACATCGACGCCCCGACAGGTAGCACTTTGCTTCCCTACGCTGTTTCCCAGCCGCTACGCACAGAACTCTCCACTTGTCCCCGGATGAATCACTCTGACCAGTGAACCTAGACCATGATTTCGGCTCAGTCATTTCAGTCGAGCGAATGATGAGCTACGTGAAGCCGCCTGCAGAAATGAAAGGCCTGTCCATACAAGAAGTGGTGGAACCGTATTGTTGGTGGGGAAAGAAATGGAACGAGTGTGACTTTAAGGCATGCGCCGTTGTTAGGGTTGATCCCTTCCTGTCTTCCCACCCGGAACCGACCAAAATCATCTTGCCTCATCCGTACTTCCGCCTCGACGGCTTTCTCCGCGGCGATAACGAGGAACCGGCGTAGCGAGAACTCTTTGCAGCTGGCAGTCATCGTCGTCATCATTCAAACGATTCACTGCGAGACTAGAACGAACTGACAGTTCTCGATCTGACCTACGTCCTTGTCTCATGTCCCACATACCGAGGCCCAACGCTATGGCAGGCAGATGACAGTGTTCCAATGGTTCCCATCCCATCGATTTGCAATCATTTCATTCGCTTGTCATGCATGATGGGCCTTTACCGTTTACAAGTCACAAAGTCTTACATTGGACCAGGCGCAAATCGGATTGGGGAAGACCGAATTTTGTGTTGGCTTGACTTTTGTCTTGCTTTCATTGCTCTTTCTCGTGTTAAGGAACTGAGGGGCATTATGTTGGTGCCACGGGTATGTGGATTATTCAAGAGTGAAAAACTTGGGTGGTGCTGCCCTTGCGCAAGAACATCTATGTTTTAGCTTTCCAGTCTGTTATGGGCAGTTCAAGAAATTACGGTCTACCAGCACATGATACTAAGCTACTAGAGCATTTATTCACCCAAACCCCTGGTATTCTCGCTATTATCATCATCCGAGTCATTGAAACCTTCCCAATCCTTCTTGGCTGTTTCGACATCCGTGTTGTCCAGCTGAGCGATACGCTTGGCAGGCTGATCTGCAATCTTTGCGTGTTTTCTGACCCAGGATCATGAGCGGACTGATGGAATCAATAAAGGGAGACACTCACCGTGCTTTCTTAGCTAAACTCTGCCGAAGCTTCGTAACGATACCTATATCCTTCGTGCGCCGATCGAAATCACACAATGATTTGAGGTGACTATCGTATTTCTCCGTGTACGAAGCGGCACTGAAAGGTACATCGACATGTTGACCGGTTTTCCACTCGTCGAGGCAGCATTCAATCTGTGTCGCCTTAACATGATGCCTTCTCACAAATAATAGATACGTACTACAGTAAAAACCAAAGCAATGGCCGGCAGAGGAATACCATCTTTTAAAAAGTCAGGGTTTTTTGCGCCTTCATCATTCTTGTTCTTAAACCAGACGGTGTTGACGATGCCAGAAATGATAGGGTTCTGGTACAATCCTGTCCTCGCACTCGGATCCTACTCAAAATTTCAACGGAAAGTTAACTAGCATGCGATGAAGGCCACAGACCTTGAACAAGAAATTCGTTCGCTCAAGTAACTCCTCCACCTTATTGCGAACATCACAAATAGGCTTCTCAGGATCAATACCAAATGCCGGTGCAACCAATGGGCGAGCCTTCAACTTGCATTCCCCACGTGCTTGGGAAGAGTGCTGAGTAATCTTTACAAAATAGCACCAGAATTGCAACACGTAGTAATGCAATCACATACCAATTTCATCAGATCGTCTTCGATATTCATCTGGATCTTTCGGACCTTGCAAACGAGAACAAAAGACTCTCCCGCTAAGTCATACTCCTGGGAACGATCTAGGAATGCTCCGTGAGTAAAGAGTTTTCCCTTGTATACAGTGATAGCATCTTCAAGGACTGCCTTAGTCAGTACGTCAAAGTCGGACGTCCAAGTGCGTCTACGAGTTCCTCCAGCAGCCACTTTAGTGGATTTGACAACACGAGTTGTTTCTGCAGAGGTTGTCACCGGTGGGGCCTTACGAACGCCGAGTGTAGATGAAGGAGCTGGACCTGCTGGCGTTCGAGACGTTTGAGCCGCTGCAGGAGCTGTTGCAGTATGGACTCGTCCGGTCTTTTGAAACCCTTGAAGACCAGGATGAGCATCAGGATAGAAAATCTTTTTGGGCTGCGGGTATGCACTCGGTGGACAATGAGTGCCAAACTCATCGTCGCTCGCTGTTCAAGCCAAAGTGAGTGATTGCACATGAATTGATAGGAAGTCGAAGTCTTACTGTAAACACTCGGATCATCAAGTACATCGGGAGAATAGAATGTTCCTTCTCCTGTACTATAGAAGTGCTGAAGACGGGGCGTATACGGCCCTGCCGCACTGGCCGTGCCATCCTGCTGTTTTGTTGTCCTGCCTTCGTTCTATAGCATTAAATATCAGGGCAATATGAACAACTAGTGAAGGAATAACCAGCATTGGAACGCACAACACTAGGGTCCGAATGTCCTCGGTTACCGGGAGGGAGAGGAACTGCACCTGCACGATGGACAAGATTAGGGTTCCGTTTTAATGACTATGACATCGTTGATGTAAAGATCAGCAAAAATTCAATAGAGCTGCTGTATTTCTCACCACGGGGTGCGGTGGGCTTTGGTCTGTGACAGAAGGAGCACGACGGATGAGGTTCGGATTGCGTTTAAGTACAACAGCCTCTTGGGTGCTAAACTGAATAAAATTGTCGTGAGAACAGTAATTCAACCGGCGATATGGTTACAAAATTCACCGTTGTTGAATCATCCTGTTGCGCAGGTCCTTGCTCATCGTCTTCAGATTCCGGTCCATAGAGATCTAGATAAACAAGTCATTAAACAAACGAGTTATCCAAAGTTATTTTTACATACCTTGGCTACCAGAAAAGCCGGCAAGTTCTTCTTGACGTTGAACGGCGCGTACTGCCTCAGTATCGACCTTTTGCTGGCGCTGAGACTGGTCTTCATCTAGGAAATAACGGTGAGCAAAATGATGACATTTTGACATAGAAATTGAATATACCAAACTGTTGCTGTTTTTTTGTCGGCTTTCGCTGACGTGGCTCAGAAACAGCTTCTTGCTGAGATTCTTCTTGAGCAATCCGGATGTGTTGGATAGCGCTGCGGCGACGAGTCATACGAGTCGTGGGAGTCATGGTGCAAAGTTTGATGAGTATCTGGGAGAGTTGGGTGCGATAGCAAACACTGTGTTAGTTGGGGGATTAAATACAAGAGGATGGTGGTGGTGCCTAAAAATGTGGTGGGGTATTCAACAAAACTCAAAGAAACGTATCCTCCTTCAATCGCAATGGGGCTGTAGATGGCACAAAGGACACGTCCAATTTAGACATAGTCCGAACGCCGCCACTTCTGTCCGGTTCGACCTGTATCCTGACTCCCGTGATGCCCTCCAAAAGATGTCCATACTGCAGCAGACTGTTCCCGACCGCTGACGGACTCAACAGACATATTAGCTACTCCAAAAAATGTCTCGCTGATCACAAGGTGGAGGTCACCCCAGGGAGGGTTTGATGCATGGAAGACGTCACCTCAAGAACCCATTGGAGCTACCGAGCAGGAGCTACTTGACCTTGACGAGGATGCTGCATTTGGAGATGTTGATCTCAATATCGAGGTGGAAGAGATGGACACTGACTACTGGATTTTGATGAGCCTAGGGTGCCTTCTCCCACCGCTGGACCGGCATCACGATCATGGCAAATGACAGTAGAAGATGTGCTCGATGAAGATGATCTTGCTTGCGAAGATCTCCAGTTGTGGCGCTGCGATCCAATTGAATGCGTCAAGGAACTGATGGGTAATCCGGCATTCCGCAAGCTTCTTGCATATGCTCCAGAGCAGGCATTTGTCAACGAGGATGGCACAAATCAGATCTTTGATCAGATGTGGACTGGAGAGTGGTGACGGGGGGCAATGCAGGCAAGTCATTGATTCTCTAGAATTGACATTGAGAGAACTGCACGAAGTTGAAACAACAGAAAAAGTTACCTGTCGGTGCAACTATTGCTGCGTTGATCCTGTCATCATACAAGACGCAGCTAACTCAATTCCGTGGAGACAAGAGTGCCTGGTCGGTCTATCTTACACTTGGGGATATCAAGGGAATATTGACAAAGCCACCGGCGCCGTCCAACGGCCCATGCAATGATGCTCATTGGATACCTTCCTGTCGCAAGATTTGAATTCTTTGATGCGAAGACACGCTCCGTCGCAGGATATCGGCTCTTCCATTACTGCATGTCGTGCATTCTGTTACCAACCGAGAAGGCAGGTAAAGATGGCGTCGAGATTCTTTTCGCTGATGGTCTGGTTTGCCGTGTCCATCCCTTGCTCGCTGCATATGTTGCAGACTTTCCCGAGCAATGTCTGATCGCCTGCTGCAAGGAGAGTTTTTGTACACGATGTCACGTTGCACCAAAGCATGGAGGCGAGCCGGTTGATTCGCTGCTTCGAGATCCTGAATGAACATCAGTAATTCTTGAACACAAGCAGACAGGTCTCCGAGCTGTCTGGAACCCCTTCCGGAAAGACCTTCCCTTCTGTGACATTTTTACCTGTTTTACCCCCGACATCCTTCATCAGTTGCACCAGAGGGTCTTGAAAGACCATCTCGTCGACCGGTGCATGGAGATCGCATCGACACCCGAAAATGATGAGCGGTTCAAACAACTTCCGAATTACCCTGGCCTGCGGCGCTTCAAAAAAGGGATCTGGTTTGTTTCGCAGTGGACGATAAGGAAATGCAACACATTTTTATTGGAGTCCTCCAAGGTGTGATACAACCGACAGTGCTGCGAACAGCAGTAGCTGTCATTGACTTCATATACTATTCACGGCTCCACATCCACACATCGGCAACTCTCGACGCCCTCAAGAACGCCCTCGAAACCTTGCATAAAAACAAATCCATTATTATTGATGCTGGGGTTCGGAACATTTCAACACACCAAAAATCCACCAAATGAGTCATTATTACGCCTCCATACAGTTCTCCTGATGGATACAATACTGAAAATTCAGAGCGCTTGCATATCGACTTCGCGAAGGAGGCATACCGAGACTATGTTAAGCAGATGACGACTTGGATGGGATGGCAAGAGGCGGCGGCTTGCTTTCATGCATATCTTGATTGGAATCTTAGGCAGATGAGAAAGCGAGGCGCATGAGCATTGGTTTGGAGGAGGGAGAATGTGAAGACAACGGTGGCGAGGATGGTGATGAAAGTCGTGTTCAAAATGGTCACGGCCGTGATGATCAGTGTGACAATCGGATCTTCAGATTCAGGTGCCTGCTTTCCCTTGACTCACCACCAACACCTCTCGGCGAGACCGCCATCATCTTTCCTTAGGCTTCTTCCAACAATGATATACTCTGAATCTGCGCATCATTTTCGACCCCGTTGTAAGGGCGTTTCGGTGGGGCGTGACGATAGCTGGCTGAATACAGACATGCCTGTTAGGCTCCGTCAACAATTTCGAGGGAGGTGAAGGCAAGATTGCGAACAGACGAGCCAACAATCTCGTCTTTGCCCGATGACTCCGAATTCCATTAAGCATGATGTCCAAGGATCGTAGTCGGGAGTTCAATGGAGGTGGGCAAGGCTTTGTTCCAGTGGTGACCCGCACATTTGTTCCTCGCGAAGGAGACTGGAAGCACACGGCGGTGGCGCAGTTCTTGCTCTGCGACGACGACCATCTACCCGCTCACTCGACGTGCTTCATTGTCTATCACGACATGCAAGACTTTTTACTCGAGTGAATTATGGGTGACGCTGGATTTCAGTTCGGAGTGGTGAGCAACTGTATCTACTCGGATTGACCCCCCACACTCAATTCCAAGCGCAAAGCTCCGACACTTTCAAACCCCTCGCGGTCACAGTGGTCAAACACTTCGAACCTTTCACATCTGCCACGATCCCTATTAGTTCAGTGACACATCGACCATGAAAAGGTTATCCTCAAACTTGCAGATCTCAGGCTCGGCTATCGATACAGTGCCATGGTTGCCTTCCATCGACGATCACCTACGACGCGTCATCCAAGCAGGTGCAATCCCCGACTGGTTCGAGGTCATAAAGCGATTTTGATAAACGACCTGACAAGGAGCTTTGGGAGGATATCCAGCGATGTGATGGCAGGGCTTCGTGCCATCGAGGTGGAGAACTGATTACTGCACAATCATTCTAATACAACAACTCGACGAGACCAGCACTACGACGAGAAAGAAAGGCTTATTTTATGGCTAATGATAGTGGAGGGTGAAGAAGAGAGGATACTTGAAGCTGCGGCATCGTATAAATGTGTTGGACATGATGCCGTGCAGTGAAGTCTACGGACAGGATGAAGTGAAGCCTCGAGCCACGTATACTTGGGCGAGGATCGGAATCATGGAGTGCGGTGCGACAATGACGGAGGCAACGAGTGTATCTTGGGCTTTTCGGGAGGAGAAGCGAACAGTGACTGAGGCATTTCTAGCCGTAGGATCTCTTGTATGAGTACGGGTTTCTGGTCTGATCTAAGCCTGTTCAGGGACTGAGTTTACCAACCCTCGTCGCTTGATTATAGCCATTCCGCATCCTCCTGAATCTGCAGTCATCATACTGGACTCCCTCGATCACACTCTCTTATGTTTGTCTGCTATTTCATCGACTGCTACTCTTCCGAGTCTTCCGTTACGCTTCTCCAGCTTTGTTTTGGAACCTTATAGTCAGCGTGATGACACACCCATGGAGGCTTTCAGAGACCTTACTACAGTGAATCACATTCGGATGTAATTGCACGAATGGCATTCGCTATGAATCGGATACATTTCGAGCGTCTTTGCTTACTATCTTTCGAAGGACTCAGACCGGCGGCGAGCGCTCCTTTATTATGCAGCTACCATCACCATTGACACTGAGCCCTATTACCGTCACCTTTTGGATGCCAACTCAACAGTCTGACTTTGTGCCACAAAATATTGGCATGAGTAACGAACGGCTCAATCCCTGTAACCGGCCAAGTAAAGTGCAGTGAAATTGAGCAAAGATTGAGAGTCGTCCGTGTTTCCCCAGCCATCCCGTCGATACTCCCCCGCGTGTTCCTTCTCTTGGACTCCCATCTCATTGGAGCGGGCTTTGCGATGTCGCAGGTTGCTCAAGTAGCCCTCATTTCGCTGGATGACCTGCAAAACAGCTGTATGACGCTCCAAGGGGAATAGGAGTTACCGCGCTGCATCAAGTTCTTGACTTGTGCGCAGTGTCTTAGACTTACGGTGGCGGTAGTCTCCCGTAAGTCTCGGTGCTGGGAGCAGAACCGGAAGATGCGTCCTGTATGCTCAGTAGCGCTGGGACAGTGCATTACGTTTGGCTCGCAGGTTCCTCCTGTACGCTCTTGCGCTGGGAGTTAACAACGAGCCTGAAGAGTTTGGTGGATTCTCGAATACCATCCCATATTAAAGGTGTCCTGAATGCAACAGCGCTGGGACTACCATGGGGATGTTGATTATCTCGCCGGGTTCAACGAACGTGGTCTGGATGTGTGTCATATCAAAGGTGTCCTGTATGCTACAGCGCTGGGACTACTGGAGATGTCGACCGCGACGGCGTGCCAAAATCTTTCTGTGGACATGATTGGTGGCTGCACTCGGCCCCCTCCCGGCTCCGGAAAACTCCGATGTCATAATGGCGGAGGGTGTGTATGGCGATTGTAATCCAAAAACTATGCTCATGTTATACAGGACTTCGTGTAGTAGTACAAGTCAGAACCATTTTCAAACTTCCAGAGCATCTTCGAGCGCCACGTCTTCCTGTAGTACTCGCATATGGTTTACATTGTTCAGTCGGCCGCATCCTGACATCAAATTTTTACCCTGTTTCTCGTTCCCTCCGATACTGGGAACATGTTCCTCAAGTTATACCGGTGGATGACATCGTGGAGAGCTGCCATTTGCTTCCAAAATTTGACACGGCTGTCGACAGAGGGTGGAGCTCAGCACTCAGCAATGGTACAGTGTAAGAGCTTCAGTCTCAATCGTTCTATCTCATTTGGAGTTTTTTACGCCCAAAGTGCCGAATGCCATGTAGAAGCAAAACATCTTTGTTGAAGTAAATAATACAGTACCATTTTCGCCGTTAAAGCAGTTAACTGAGTTATGAATATTGCTTCGTACAGCAGTAGGTATTGCAGGCGAAGTGATAGCCTACAAGGACTATGTATGTCTCGGTGCTCCCTACGAGGGCCTACATAGCCTACAACGGCTCTATATTTCGGGCCAAATTACGGCGAAAAACTATTTTCCCTGATTACGTATTTTACTAATTAATAGTCCCGTATGAGGATGCCGGTATCTGGCAGTGCTACGCTACCGATTCAGTGGAAGATCCGGAACGGCAGATGGATGAGCAAAATAATTCGCGTTTCTGGACTTGGATACTTAATCGACTGTGGTCAAGTTGTGGAGGGACGGATTTGAGTCGAAGACCTACCACCGATGATTCTTGATTCTGAATGGAGAGCTTCGTTTCCAGACCGGTGAGCAAAGACGCCACCAAAGTTGGGCCATCTTTCCCCGATCTCTTGGGCCTGCATGCTGATTCTTTGGGTAAATCTCCAGAGTTCCCTGAGTTTCCTGAATGGGTCATTGAATGAATCCGAAGATGCCGCTTTCAACCCAATAAGAACCAACGTACCAGATCAGGTTTGAGACGGTGGGGATCATACGCGGTCTTAGGGCGACAACAGAAACAAGCTGGGCCGGGACGTCTTGGTCCCCCCAATCCGATTAAGTACACGGAAGGACATTAACAGTGAAGAGCAGTGAGATGAGGTGATGATAGGGAATCACAGTTGTAGACCGAGCCTAGAAGCAGATCCTTCATAAGGTTCAGTTTCTTTTGATAAATGTTCTACGCCGAGGACCATAATGGGATTGGAGAGCGGGAAATTTTCATGAGCAAGTGATCAGGCAGGAGGGACATCCTAGCTTTTGCATTCATCGAGAGTAAAGGGTATGTCACCGCCTACACCAAATCTAACGTTCGGCCTTTCATCATTGAGTAAAATCGTTCCAATCGTCGTCGTTCATGCTTTCGTCTTCTTCAGTTACAAAGACCATATCAATAGGCTCGCGTTGCCGAGGGTGACTAGGATGACCGACAACATTCATCGTTGGCACAGAAGTGAACAGCCGACGTTCATAGGCGATAACATTCGCCCCTGCTGGGGTCCGTAGTCATTAATCAGTCGGTCATACGGTGGGACCGACGCGCTGAGGAATATTAATCAGAATGGCACCATTGAACTCAATCAATTCACTCAGGCACCTGGGGGTGCATAGTACATGCTTCACAGTGTCGTGAGTGCAAAGTCACATCGCAGATGCCGTCGAAAGCGGGCTTTTCCTTTGTCTTGAGCCCTTTGAAGGCTTTATTGATTTATCGTTCTCGTTGTGTTTGATTCTTTACACATTCGTTTCGCTGGTCTGCGCTCGAGCCCTACTCCCACTATTAGATAATTTCAAGAGAAAAATTTGATCTCTTAACCTGCGCTGGACCTTCGTCCTTTCGTCTTCCTCGGCTTCCCATTTCCAACCTTCCTCCGCTTGCTTTGATTTTAGTGGGACAGCCATCAATCCTCCCATGCTCAACTCTATCAGAGGGCAGCCTCGAAGGAGAATGAAGCGTATCTTGCGAACGTCGTTCAATTTTTTTCACTGCCGTCAATACTTGTAGGATCCTCGTATTCTTCCGCTTCAAAACTTGCCTCCACGAGACTCTTCGGTTTGGAAGGCACTAGAGCAAAGAACAAATGAACATGAGATAGCGAGATGCTGTGGGTCTGAGTTATGGGTAGCGCATAGGTAAGCTTTCCTTTTTTGGTCCACAGTACCGCGGCACGGTTGGGTCTGAACAAATGCTCTACTCAAATACTTAGTATCGATGTGCTGGCAGACTATTTAGTTTCTTGAACTGCTAATAACAGACTGAAAAGCTATAGCATAGACACCCGCCGTCTCAAAATACACCACGGTCCACGACTGGTTCAAATTTAAGTACTAAGTACTAGATGTTGTCCGAGTCCCTGTGGAAAAATACTAGTCTCAAGGGGCGTGCGGAAGCCCTTGTTGGGAATGTCTACTTTGTGGAAGATGCTGAGAGACATGTCATCGGAACCGTAGGCTGAGAAAGTGATTTTCGCATTCCTGGGTCAAGAGTGGGGCAATACGCTGAAAGTCTTCAGAGTCGATGTAGGCGCCAACTGCTGACAAATGTCGGGGGTAAGACCTGAAGCGTCTTCGCCACCAGATACCGAAAAGCGTGGCTATGAGGATGTGGATGGTCCTCTTGACGGCGCAGGAACTGAGATGAACTGGGTAAACGCGGTGAAGCCGGCCATTTAAGCGATTACGAAGGGTATTCTTTTGCTGAATATTTTGTTGAGAACCAGAGATGTGATGATGTATTCCTAGTGTTTGCAAGTGAATCTCGTGCACTTCAGATCATCCAGCTCGAGCTGAAAGAACACGGATCAGTAAGGACAGTCGAAAGAAGCCGTCACGGTACACACCAAGGATGCAATCCTGTACAATAGCTTGTTGGTCAGTGAAAGTATCATGCCGAATTTATATGTCTAGGCACTGCCAGCACACAAGTCAAAGTAGAAGAAGTTCGGGTGAAGAGAACAGCTTTAAATGCCACCGAGATTTAAGTGATGCCGCGAGGTTCTGGATTAGGACCAAGTGACACGTGTGGAATGACGGGGGCAATGTCAGGTTGCGGCAATGCGAAGGTTTCTTCTACGGTTAGCTGCTCCACAGAACAACGAAACGCCGGCGGTAACGCGGGGAAGAGGTCCAGAATAGAGTGGAGGTTTGCTACCCATTCGGTGCTGACCAGACGTAGACAGAACAACCCTGGACTCTTAGCGATAATATGGGGGATTATGTCAACCACTTGACCTGTGATGTTGACGTTGCAAATATGATGGACGCAAACAAAAACTGCATTCCATTAGATAATAATGAAAATCAGGATGCAACGTGGGACATGGCAGAGCGCTGATGAGGCACATGAAGCTATCCAGAGCAGATACGCTCAGCTCGGACGTATGATAGAAGCAGAATCTACATAAACTGAGTTTGTTCTTTGTTCAGTTCGCAAGGACGAGAAGCTCACCCTATGGACCGCAGAGACATCAAAAAGCGCACGGCGTTGAGGAATAAGCCAGATAGCGCGGCGTCTCCTCACGACCCGATGCCACAGGTGTCGGTGTTTTTCGTATGGCGGATCGAACGAAGAATGAATGCGGAGACATTTGATGACTTTGCCTGGGTGATTTTTCGATGAGCCCAGTTCCCGGAAGAGCAGAACGGAGCAGAACGGTAGCGTTAAAGGTATGCTTAAAAATGAGATTGATTGATACTGTTTGGGGGAGAATTAGAGCGATGCGGGTGTTGCAAAAATTCAGAACGCGGGAGATGCATGCATATGAGATGTCGAGAATACAAGACTATTCAGATAGTAAGCAACATACTACAAACCGAGAATGGAATGAGAGGTATGCCAAGGGAACCAGTCACTATATCGGTCTAGGATATCTCCCGCTGCAGTTCGACGACGTTCACGCGATTGCGGTACAAGTTCTGTCATTCGGCCTACTCAGTACAAAACGTGATTGTAGTAGAGAGAGAAAGCTCACCTTCGTCTTCTTGCTGAACTTCGCCCTCTGTGTCTGAACGCTCTTCGTCCTCATCATCCGATGGAATAGCACCCAGACCTCGTCCCAGTAAATCTCGCATATTCTCGGCCATATTTTGTCTTCTAGAGCTTCTCAGAGGCGTCGTCAGGTCTTAAGCTTGATCCTTGGCCCGAAAGAGCAGCCTGAAATGAAGGTAAACATGATATAAAATCAATATCAAATTTGACTCACAGGATGTTCAAACATCACCCAGCAGTAGTACAGTGCCTTCAGGAGTCTTGAACAACGTCAGCGTACAAAAAAAGTAAGAGAAGTATGGCGGTGGACAAAGGAACAATCATGTTTTGCTTTGTTTGACTCGGTCCCGGGTCCAGTAGCGGCAGAAGCCATGTCCCCGATTCTTTCCTTTTTCAGACGTCGGTTTTATCGGACAAAGATCAGGCCAACCACGTTTATAACTCTCGAATAGATCCCGCACATCAATTTTGGGGTTCATATGAAGACTGTATTTTCTGTATGAAGTTTGTTAAAGTTCTACTAATTTCTGATGAACTCCGGAGTCCGGCTCCTGTCCCTGCAGGAGCTCGTCGTTCCAGCTATCCTTCCCGCATACGCCGGAAAACCAGACATACACCTGCTGACAACTGAACGAGACTGCGTCACAGGTGGCCCCATTCCCCTTGGTATCAAGGACTGTAATTTTGAGAAGCGCACACGTGCCGATGTCACCCCGATGCTCATAAAGGGCGGCGCGGGCAAACCCCAGCGAGGTCGTCTTCCGCCCTCGATGCTGCAGAAACGGTAGCCTAACAAATCGCGGTAAAAATTCTAATAAACGAGGACTAGAGTCAATAGCGGAAGGAAGCTGCCAAACAAACGTGTTAGTGCGATCCCAACAAAAATTTCAACAAAACATGCGGTGGGCACAGAAAAGAGGTGTAGCCTATGTTGGAGTGCGCACTCGATGATGTGACTCAAGTAGAGACGGCATCGGCGGAACCTTTTGATTTGGAGTAAGACATCGAGTTCCAGGGGGGGTTTGAGACGCTACCATCACCATCTTCCATCACCATCGATTTCTGGTTTTTCTTTTTTTTTGCCTTCCACTGTCAAATGTGCCTGCAACATGTATTCGAAGCTTGGCTAGCACCTTTCGTTGATCATTGGAAGGGTGCATATTGGGCTAGCGCAACATTTTGACTCCTTTTCGCTCAGGCGGAAAATGTCTCAGAATGTTCGTTCGCTATCCCGCACCTGGATCACCCCTCGCTGCCATGCTTTCACATCTATTGCATTAATGAGCACTGTAGAACGTTCTTTGCTTTGTTTCATAGCTGTACGAGGTCACTGTGACCGTAGCTCGTGGAGCCTTTTCCCGCTACTTCTCCAGTGACCACACGGTCTGACATCATCGCCCTTTCGTCCTTCGCCGATGGCGTCTCTGCTGTTTTTGCAGGGTCATGGTAGAGGACGAGCCTCACGCGTTGCTCGAATGCCGCGCTAACGGTGGTCTCGTCGACGTCGACGTTTCATTCAAGACATCACTGCGGTTATCCCAGAAATCACTGATTTCTGGTCCTCTCCTTGTTGCCTGATTGAACCGTTGTGGTTTCTGCTCAGGGTATCCTATGTAAAGGGTTTACTCGCAAACTTTATACATGATGTCTTGGCCATTGGCAATGACGTACCTCTGTATGTAGCGCCTTTAGCATTATGGGCAGATAGTGCTGCAATACAGGAGCAACACACTAGTACTCACATATGTATCTAAGTCCCTGCGAAGTCATCCAACTCCGTGAGATGCGCTTGGTCCGGACAGCCAATGCAATGTTCACAGCGGCAGGGGTTCTTCGTGGTCTGCGATGTTGCCTTGTTTGTCAACAACGGCGCAGAAAACATTGGCTGTTCCCTTAATAGGGACCGCTTGCCAGTGCGACTACTACTACTTTGAATGGATCTTCATCGATAAACAGCCAATCGAGGTGTTCTGGGTTATCGACGTGTAGAGGTCGCAGTTCGTGTGTTCAGCGCCAAGACTAGATGCAGGTTGGCGGTGACAGGTGATCGCCCTCGTAATCGTTGCGATGTAGGCCATTACTTGCTCGAGCAGTCCATGGTCATCAGTCGTAGTATCATGTCATCGTTTTTGTTTGAGCATTCGTGGGGAGTCAGAAATTTAGTCTTGAAGTAGCATCCGACAACGGTGCAGTTTCATCGGGAGGTAACGGCAAGAGGAATTGATCCAATGGTACAGGACCGACCCCAATGGTCTTCCATAGACAAATCTCAGCCTTCAAACACTTGTCCATCATTCTTCTGCCCATTCTGGATTTGATAGAGAATGATGCGCACAGCGCTGGATGCCACAAAGACAGTTTCGAGCGACGGGCGACACGTAGATTGCACGGTGGGTGAGGGACAATAAGGCGAAGTGAAGGAGACTGACGAGGACACGGTCGACGTTGATTATGATGGTCGCTCGTCACGCGTCAACACTGGCCCCAAGACTGTATTTTCTCACTATCTCCCATGCGCGTAGTATCACAGGGAAGCCTGTCATTGAAGAAGAACGGATGCATGCCATTACGACAGTAAACAGACAAAGCATAGCTATAGCACGGAGGCTGATTTCGATAAACCGCAGAGTGCAGAGCGGGGCTGTAGAACAGACAGAAGTCGACGTAGGGCGTCTGAAGAGCATAAAACACGACGCGAAGCACAGACCCATACACCGCAGGTTTGCCAACATAATGATGGGGAAAGAAAAGTGTGCATTTGCCAGCGATATGAAAGCATGTCATCAACAATACTTGCAAACGGGAGTATTCGGAAAGAGAGTTTTTCAGCCACAGCGGCAATCAGCTTCAGCCACCCGGCATCCAAGCCCCAGCATGCCGAATGCCAATCGTCGCAAATTAGCTAAGCCAACCCGGCGCTTTCTATAACCATTCTTCGGAAAGAATTGGGGATCCCTATGCGCTAAACATGCTATGATTTCGGTCCATCAACGCCAGTCTCGATAGTATCCGGGATAGTATCCTAGGATGGAGAAAGGTGGCGGGTAACGTCATGGGACGGGACGAAGGTAAGGAATTTCAAGAGATTGCGCAGCTTTTTGAATGAGAAAACTCAACCCTTCTAAATTTAGAATATCGCACCTTCGTTGGTGCATGTTTCGTAGCTTCAACGTGTCTCTGGCTACTAGATTGATGATGGTGTTGTCTCTATCCCAGAAAATTTCTCTCACCGGCATCCCTTCCTCGGCTTCGTCAATACTATCGGTCATGCTTGCGCCAAGTCATCCTGACGCCGAAATACCTGTCGGTGAGTCGACACCTCAGTGCCGTAAAATCTAAGTATTCAATCTACTATGAAATCAGATTGAGAAGAACCGAACTCTGCACCTCGTAACTCTAGGATATCGACGGAGCAATAACCCTCTTTATTGTCGTCTCTTTCATGCTGATGTCTCTCTGCCCAGCCACTTTGCACATACAGGTCGGAGAGAGGAAGGGTACACACAGGCGAGAGATATCCCGACTTACTGGGTGCATACCGGAAATCGAATGGGCAATGATTCCGTTTATAGGTGTGATTCGAACGGATGAGTGACCAGTTTAACGTTGGCAAGGCTGAAACCGGTGAGATACATCTTCGACTGAGTAAAGGGAAACGACCACTCTGTAGTAGTAGTAGTCGCACTGGCAAGTGGTCCCTAAAAGGGAAACAGCCAATGTTTTCTGCGCCGTTGCTACCAAGCCTTAATAATTCAATTCATAATAGCACCGCAGACCCCACAGGACCCAGCTGATGTGACTGACAGCATAGTATCGGCAACCATGAAGCGTCTCACGGGATTGGATCCATGTGAAGCGACTAGGGTGTGAACGAATATGTATATAAGCAAGCACTAGTCGAGATCTGTACAGTGTTCCCACAAAACAGGAGGTGGTACATGAACAGGTACGGCGGCAAAAAAAAATGAGAACATCATAAAGGTGTACCGCAAATCAGAGACTCTTATCAGGAACCATAACTGCTCGAGTCCTGTACAAGGAGAAGTACGAAGTTCACGAAAGGTAAGAATAATTGCCGTGACATCCATAAAGAAACGATCTTGTCGGCACACGAGCTCGATGTAACCTGTACAGGAGAGGAGAGCATGGGCTTCGTCTTCAACGGACACCCTGCAGAATCGGCACACACGCCATTTCCTCGGCACAAACTTCCTATAGCGCTCCCTCCATTGCAAAACCTCTACTGCAAAGATATGGGAGGACATCACAAGACGAGTGATGGCCTTCCGATGTGCGGGAATGGGCAAATCCAAATAGGATTTGAATGACAAGGTTTCGGGAGGCTTGTCTATCCACGGCCGGTGGAGAGACAGTGGCAAGGGAATATCAGTGTAGAAGCCTCGAAGTAATCGGCCCCTAGGGGAATGGTCAATAATGGTCGTCAAGGCGGTTGATGCCGCAAGTTTAACGGCATCCATGATGTCATCGATATCGGTAGGCTCGACGTTCGTATCACGCCAGTTGAAAGGCCCAATGCTAGGTGCGAGACGGTTGAAAACATGGAGAAGATCAGTCATCCAAGATGGTTTTCCTTGACGCGCCAAATCGAGTGTGACACAGACTGCCAAGTGACCATAGTGGCGATCTGACAGCAAGAGAAGATAACGGAAATAACGCAAAGCAAGAGGCAAACGGCGATAAGGCAAGGTGTAATACCTAAGAAGAGGAAAGAGACGACGTGTTGGTAAAGCGAAGAAGGTAGGTAAAAACATTGCGTACCCGTCTCCGTACGGCATCCGAAGATGAACTCAATCCGGGCTAAGTACGTACGTCATGAAAGAGTGTAATGGTAACGCTAACATGGATTGTTTACCCAATGGCTCACCGGCACGCACTCTTCAAAATCAAGTATTGTAGTACCGAGAACAGGGAAATTCTAACAAACCACTGAGCTCCTGAAGCACCGTGGAAGGAAGGAATTAGAGAGCATGCCGCATCAGCACCCAAAATGTCACTCGTGCGACACAAATAATGTAGTATACTAGTCGGAGAGGGCCAACATATCCATGCGGCAGGTCCGAGTCCTACTTACGTATTTTTTCCTTCCATAATCTGTTGTCCGATTCAAGCCCGTCGATATATAAAATGATTGCATGGTTTCCTGGAAGTACATCCCCACTGCACAATGTATACGAGTCAACCTATTGGGATACTGGACTCTCTTTGCACATAAACGAACTGCTGAAGAGTGTCCTGGGGGAACCCGACTTCTTTGTGTCGCCCGTCGTGCTCATTGTGCACTTCCTGGTAGAAGCGCCACCATCACTGTCCCGATTCCACTTCTTCGGCTGGTCCACAGGACTCGCTGATATACACCTCGATTCCATGTCGCCAGAGCTTTAGGATATCCTTGGGTGCTAGCCAGGAGCTGCAAATATCCGAAAGAATGCGGGCAAGAACTCGGAGACACACATTTGGAATCGCTGGCAGGGAAAGGCAGAAGGTAGAAGTTCAGATCAGTTCCTTGGAGGATAACATGTTCTTCGTACTTGTCGTTAAAAAGGACATGATATGTGAATGTCTGGTAGCAAAAGATGTGTAAGCTCGTTTACAAACGAGAATCAAATGGATGAGTGTACCGGTCGGATCGCCCGATAGTCCACGAAGATATACGGGGTCATACCTCCTTCCTCAAGCCATTGCACGTAGTTTTCGACTGCCGTCTAAACGATTCCCGTCCCTTGTAAGCTCGATGCCCCACGCCAAGAGAAAATCGATCCGGCCCTGAGCATCGTGAACAGGATTGGTCGCAAAGACTGGAGACAAAGCGACAGCTCCATCAGTCAAAGCCGACGCGGCTCTCTACAATTCCATATGATAACGACTTTGAAGCAGGGTGCCGAAGCGGACTGGCAGGTCGCGAAGAGGGAAGGGAAAGAGCCGTAACTTGACAGACAAGGTCGAGACGACTCTCGAAAGATACCTCAACCTCGTAAGGAATGAGGTGATATGAAAACCAACATTGAAGAGAAGTGGCCGAGAGGGATTATCACGGTGTTAGGGAAATTTTGAGATGCAGAAGTAAACAGGAATGACTGTAACACAGGCATCGCCATGATCCGGGTCATCGAGGAAGATCCCTTGATCCAAATTGTCGGCCCAGGTGTCTTTGGTGTTTTAGCAGCTGACAAAAACACCGCAAAACTTGGTTGCACAAGTGATGATTGGGAGGACAGTGCCTTTGGCGCTCGTAAGCCCTTCCGAGTTCATGAACGAACTTGATGCCGCAGCTTCAAGGCGGCGTAGCGGTAACTGGGAGGCCTCACACTGGCGCCGCAGCCTTGATCCAGTCCCAGAGTGACTCATCCCAATTAAGAGCCAAGCGGGACGCTTGCTGATTTCGGCGAACTTCGTGGAAACCCTAACGGGCTGTCAGCGAATAACCAAGTAACAATAGACCGTACTGAGGCTAACCGGCAGAACTTTTCCTCAAAGATTAAAGCCCTGGCTGGGCTGGAATCGTCGTCTATCTCTGTAGTTCACATACCAAAATCTGCCAATCAAAAAGAGAGTGAACTTTAAGAGAATAGGGTACGCACTACGAGAGGACTTTATACCGACAACGCTCGACTATGCAGAACATGGACCGTACCTTTCCGCTTGCAGAAAACGCCTGCGAAGTAACGGTTATTGCTACACATGCTCGCAAGGACCAAATTCGTGTAGCCCTCTCAGGAGAATCATTCGAATATGTTGCCGAAAGAGGCATACACAGGACGCATGCCGTCTTTTCTCTAAGCCTCTGGAGTTACGTAGCAGAAATGGTGTGTGCTCGGGAGGTCGTTATCTAGCAAGATGAATGGAAAGTCTTCATAGCCGTTCTTTGCAAGTCTACGATGGTCGATGGCAGCGTCTGTTGGCAAGACAAACTTCGCAGTGGGTTGTCGATGAAGGAATGAGCAATGAATACGAGTCTACCAACATCGCGGCATTGATTAGTTCCAAATGAAAACATCCAAAAAGGGTGAATTGACGCACCCCGAATGCACTAGATGGCCATCTGTGCAGTATTGCTAACTGAGTGCGAATTCCGTATTACGCCAGTCGATGTCGATTCTTGAAGTACGCATCCATGATATGCATGAGCCAAGTATCCTGAACGACATGGCTGAATAAGTGATAGAATGAGGTGTATATAAGAAGAGAGCACACCTTTTGCAATCCTAAGTCTCATGAAGTCCAATCCTCCGTGAGCGCTGAAAATGATGAGGTCCAGAATCAAGCATATGGGCGCGGGAACCATCGGATATCATGGGTGTGATGGGAGGGCAAAGACGAAGGCTAACGGGAGGAGGAACTATAATAAGACGAGCCAAAACCGCCTAGAAATTGGTCAATAAAGATATACCAATAGACCAACGACGCACTCACGATGGATGAGAGGCTCTTTCATATGGGTTGCAGAAGTCCTGGGCCATAGTTTCAGTGGCCATCCTGGTCTATGTGAAGGATTGTAGTTCGAGAGCGAAAGAACATTTGTCGCAGATGCAACGTCTTGAGTCTGAGTCTCGACGAGCGTCGATAAGGCCACGCTGAGCTGAGCTGACAGTGCAAAGAGCATGCTAGATAGGTGAACTGATGATGCATACTAAAGATTATATCGACAGAATGTAAGCGTCTGAGAATGGATAACGCACCAAGAAGCGTTTAAGCCATGAGTCAGGTGGTCAGCATTTGCTCTGGCTCAAAGTGACTTGGGCAGCTGTGTCTGTTAAACCTAGTCTGCACTCCCAGAACCGGTATTCAGTCAAAAGAACCCTACGGGGTCTTCAGGTGGACATCCAGAAGAGAACGGGACCAAAAGGCGGGGGAATGAATAGAAAAGTTCCTACGGTTTCCTCAGGTAGCCAGGCCGGCATTTGCCATTGAGGTCTGATACCCCAAATAGATTTCTTTCCCACGCTCAGCTCAGGACGCCATAATAACCGAGTATCCTATTATACATAGGACTCGGAACCATAGGCAAAATCAATCCTAACTCCAGAACGGCATAGCATTCTGCCATCGTCCATTCAGACCATTGAGATACACACTGCTTGTGGGATATTTGAGCTTCTCATGGCAGACAGTTAGTCGCTGTTTGGTTCTCGTACGGATTTACTTACGTGTTTGCTTATTTCCGCGGAGATTTCGTAGTATATAAGCTAGTATATTTCGTAGTTAGTCCCCATGTCGCGTTTGCCACAGATGTAAACCATTTCTGCCACTCACTTCGTTTGAGAATGGCCCCACGATTCTAACACTGCTATCAATGCGATAATTCTTTGATATTGATGCGCTCCATATTGTAATTCACCGAAGATTATCGTGTCCTCAATACCAGCCTGCTATGTAAATGTTAAGTCCTGCTATTTGTGGGTGGACAGGATCTAGGACCAAACAAATTCTCACACTCTGGCAGCGCTGTTTGCTGTTAATTTTGGTAAAGACATGTTTCATTCTCCATCATACACTCCTGTTTTTTTCGATCCCAATGGAAAAACTCGCTCTGACTGTGCTGCTCGGTACAATGTCTCTTACATTATTTATTATCAATACTGACATCAGGACAGTGCTATTGGATGTATGAGACAGTCTTTTTAACTTTACACTCACGTCGGAATGTGGTAACGATTGCGCTACTGAATACCAACCACGTAACCATAAATAGAACTGACGGTAGGTGTAACTTCTGGCTACAGGTTTCTAGGCATACCAAGATTTCTCTCCTAAGTTGAAACTTGAAGGACCATCAAACCTGTCAGTCATCGACGGCACATAAAAGCCTGGACTAGCACCAGAGTCCCCTGAATCTCTGTCGCGATGTCGGGTATTTCTAGCTGGCGGACCATGGGGAATGACGGAATAATTTGGGGTCAATGTGGACCCCGTTTGCGGTATTATACTGTAGGGTTGCCCTGGCCCATTACCTAGATCATCCATCAATAAAAAGTTTGGTGACATCGGTAATGTTCATACCCTGCAGAAGTAAGCTTGACATTCCCTCCCAGTTACCATTAGGGCCTCGTGGTGCTGTATTGGCCGGCTGATTCGGTATCATACCTGATATTTATCAGGGGGGTGCGGCTTAGCTCTTGAAATAAAATTGACATACCAGTGAAGGAGCCCGACGAAGGATCTCCTGTAGCAGACCTCATATCTGGGGAGCATCAAAAAGTGACGATATATCAGCAATCTCCCAGTTGACCGGCAAGAACTTTGCCCTTCAAACTTCAAAGAGTAGCTGCCTTACCATGCTTCTCGATGACCTCGCTCTTTGGAGCATCAGTCACCGTGCTGGTATCTAACCAGTGTGATGCCGCAGACCTAGTGCCTGGAGAGCAAACAGAGGCAGAGTTAGCCAAGTTGCAACACTGATTTGTAACATCATTCACCTGACATGCCATGTGGCCCATTCGGCGTCAAGTTAGGTTTAGAAACATTCCCATACTTCACCCTCGGCCACTGTAACATAGAAGGAGCTCCCCCTATTGAAACTGGTCAGGTCATATTCCGCCAGACAGACGAGAACATACCTTGGTTGTCTATGGCGATAGGACCGTTAGTCTGGTGCCAGTTTTTTACAGATATCTCTCTAGTTCCGATGCCCTTTGGAACGTAGGTACCATCTGTGTTACTAGTGATCCCCCTTCTCAGGAACTCGTGGCCTAGGCCTTGAACGTAAGTACAGTGGTTTATACCCTCGTTTTCAGGACTAGAGTTTTGGCTAGAGCCATGATACCGATATAATGTCTCGTCCTCTTCCTGGGACGAGTAAGCGGGGTGGCCGTCAGAGAGATGCGATTCATAACTGTCCTCCTCTTCACTGCTGTCTTCATCGCTGTGATCTTGGAACTTATGGTTCCCACCTGGGTGCTGATTATACCCTCCCCGGTCGTATAATGCGCGTGCTTGTAGGTATGTATGCTGCACAGCTGGCTGTGGGAGCAGATAGTGATTTAGTTAGAACAAACTGGCACTTTTATGCTGCGCACATACAAGGAGTGAAGCTGCTCTTCCTCTGTAGGAGGCTGCCATTTTGAAGAATGCAACCTGTGATTGCAGCAAAAGTAGGGCTTCTGGAGCTGATGGGCACCTACGACCGTACTTTGCCACTTGGTATAGCATCATCTGAGTACACACTTGGTCAGAGCGAGTGGTATGCCAAATTGAGAGACTCACCAATGCAGAGAAGACATGATTCCAAAAATCCCACAGACATGCCATGCCAGTGGGAAACTTGTCAAAAAGAGAGCGCGACGAATCCAGAAAACCACGAGCCGTGAAATACCCCGTTGTAAAAGAATAAGCATACTGGGTAGAAGAAGGATCCTGTGGACATTCTTCCAGGGCCCTCTGAAAATGGCGCAAGTGGAGGTATAGAAATGCTTTGGGAAGAAATTAAGGTATATGCCAGGAAATTTGAAGAACAGCTACCAACCTATCTGCTTGTAATGATGGGGAAGGTGATAAGATAGGGCCTGAGTGAAACCCCAACTAGCACCCAGACAATTGGCAACCTCTTCGGATGATGGAAGTGGAAAGTCCCTGACTGCCTGGTCCAGCTGAGTTATCGAGATGTAATCCGCTGAAGGACGACATGCCACTTCCGCCACCTTACGGAGCAATTCGCTGAACTGGGCTCGCCAAAATTGGACTAAGAAAATGTTTGCATTCAGGCTCTTCCACACTGAAAAGTCAGGGATTAGATCCTCACAGTTGGCCATCTCCATCCCATGTCGTAGTTTCAAGTACTTTGGGGGAAATCTGCAAGTCGTAGGCAATGAAACTGCCAAAGGACGTCCGAATGCAAGACTCTGGAAGCAATGTAAAGTTCAAGAAACAACCGTGCAGAGAAACATATAAAAATTACCTGCAGAGTGTTACGAATGGCTATATCCCAAATGAGGGTCCGCCGCCTCTCGATGTCTAACTCGGATTGGCCAGGCACATCTGCTTCTGATCACATGTTAACAGCGAGCGCAATGGACTAGATCCAGCTCACCGAGACCAATCTATTTTCCGAGGTCAGCGTAAACAAAAATCCAATAGTAATGGTACTCACAGTAAAGGCAGCCATCCTTGTGCATTCTAGGAGGTGGGTGTTTTCGCCTGTCCTCATTTCCTCGTAGATGGCTAGTAGTGTCAAAGTCTGAACATAGGCGACAGATGGTGATGGACAGTAAGATAAGGCCATGAGAGATGATCTTTTATATTTGTCACAGACCACGACCTTGTCGGGGTCATCTGGTGTTGGCCAGCCAAAGGCCCCCAAGCAGAGGACGCTGAAGAGCAGGGCAAGGTTATCCGCATCTCCTTGCAGTGCTGGCAGGTTGTTTTTGTAATATAATGGTATCAGTTCGTCATACACCTGTGCTTCGCTGACAGCTCCAAAAAGCCAACCCGAGACTTCAGTGTACGTTTTACAGAGTTCCTGGGCCACTCTGTAGCGAGGTATATGATTGTCGAACAATGTTTGGATAGGAACAACGGCACTTGCACCAGCAACCGTAGAGCCATGGTTCGATCCCATAGACATTGAGTCGCCCATCTGTTAGGTGCTTCCGTTTAGCTCGCTTTGAGTTTTGAGCCTTAAGTAATAAGAGGTAATCACCAGATGCAATGGCTTGGATAGCCTTAGTGGCATGAAAACAAATAGTACAGATTGAAACTACACACCTGTGATGGTCTCTCATACTGACGGGGGTCTGAGCTGCCGTCCACAGTGGGCCAAGAAAGGTCACCTATTTGCATGGCATGGGCGATCATGTTGAGGTCACTTATATATGGGGTGCGGTCTCGCAAGGCTGTAGGGTCGGGTTCTGATTGGAGGCTACAATTTTCCGGTCAGGTTCATGACTATCAACGGTAAGGAGCGACTTTCCTTGGATCATCAGGAAACATCGGCTTTTCAGAAGCACACAGGCCTCCTAAACCTTGAGAAGCGCATCTAGAAAGTAGTTTACACTCTGAGAAAAACGGTGTTAGAAGCATGATCTTACAGACGACAAGGACGGCTAAGGTCGCATTCCTTCTTGCTGCGTCTACATTGACTACAGGGAGAGGATACCTGGATGCAGAATTTTTTTCTGGGAGAGGGCGTCCTCTGAAGGACATGCGGGTGTCGGGAACGTTTCATGGCGTGCTAGCTAGCTTCGTTACCGTTGATCAGAGCAGTAGTAGCATAAAAAAATACCTGCTCCTTGTGTAAATTTTATATGCACAGCGATGTCTATAGAAGAGTGAGGCAAAAGAAACCAACTGTTGGGATAGCTCTTAAGCCACAAGGACACTCCTTTTAACAGTGAGACACTTTGCATTTTCTTCACGCCGAACCACGCAGAATCCGACAATGCTATGTTAAACTTCGCAATGAGACCTTGTGGTGCTAGGAAGGAAAGAAACCGACGTTTCATCCGATGCGTAGGATTGGCTTCCACAGCGACTACAGCCCGCAAACCAAGGCGACCACGATCTTGGATGCACATCATGTGGCACCATGACCCTGGCTTTCCTTCAAGTTTCCGCCAAGGTTTCAGATCATCAAACTGTCCTCCAAACATGGAATTGTGGAGAACAGTTTCTTTCTGGGATGCCCAGTAAGAGTGCGGTTCTTGATGCAGGCCCGAATGAATTGGAACACATGTCGAAATGATGTAGCATAGAGCGACGCCAAAGTCTTCATATGAGCCTTCCAGATATCGGCTTCTAGTGGCGGTGGCACGTAGTTCTGCAGCACACACCTCATACAAGATGCTGACGAGATGTTGAATTGAAGACTGGAGTATCAATATATCAATCCCAAAGGGCTTGAAGTTCATGTTAGTCTTCGTGGCCCTAATCAATAGATAAAGCCGGATCCCGTATCTTGTTAACCGGTGTGTCCAAGAACGCGACGATGGCAAGGCTAGGTAAAGTACTGTGAAAGCTTACGCAGCTCCAATATCCTATCTGAGCGGTTTCTGCATGGGACTGCATGACGTTCCCGGAAGGACCTTCCGCTGAAAAAAAACCCAAGTAATCAGAAACTGCTGAAGACCCACACGGTACGAACACTTTCCGCTCTCTGATAGTCTCACTTGGAAGCTTATTCTCCATGTACGTCTATGGAGATCGTTAGATTATCCAACAGAGGTACAGGCTGCAACAATAGTGCGGCCGATGGCAGGATTTTACGTCAATGACTCACCAAGCCGCATGGAAGGTTTGAATACACAAAATTGGGCCATGCAATTTAGTTGCAGAATAGTGCACTCAATTTGAAGAGGAAGGCAGTGACTTGCGGCAAGAATGGACGTGATTTCGTAGATTGTTTGGAAAGAGTTTCCGTTTCAGAGTGTACAGGGTTCAACTTCGGACCCACAACCGAGTGAGGACACCGATCAGAGGATGAGGAAGAGGGTTTTGGTTTCGGAACTCTCAGTTCTATTCCGATATAGAAGCAAAGAGCTCAGACACTCGTTAGGATAACTGAGCCCGTACTGTTAGTAAGTGATAGCTGCCATGTCAGAACCAGAGAAATGGTAAATATATGTGACCCTCCACGACCGACTAGAAACTTGAGGAAGAGAACGAACCCAGCAGGAGCGTAGCCCCAAATTGATTACCTTGGCTACTTTTGACATCTTCGCCGGAGGAAACTGAATGAGAAAAAAATCATTAACAACGAAGCCCGACCAAGAAGAGCCAATAGTCATAGCACATTATAGCATCCAGAATGCACTGGTGAAGGGGCCAGCTGCGGTCATGAAGCGTGCGTAGCGCAATGGACAGTCATGGTATTGAGGCACTCCGGCACTTCGGCACGGATTTTGAGCTACACCGGGCTGAACTCGGCCGGGTACCAACTCGCATATTGTTTGTAGGCCAGTAAAGCAAGTAATGATATAACTGAAGGACTCACAGTTAATTTTGCCTAGATCATGGTAATTTACACTGCTCTCTGTTCAGAAATTTTTGACATAAATAGTGGACGACTATTAAAGCTTAAGATTGCGGATCCTTCCAGGTTTCACGACCGCTATCGAAGCCGTACGGAACAGATTGGGGTTGATCAAGCGTAGTTTATGAATTAGGGTGAGTTTCCATGCTGCATCTGATCTGAGCGACAGGACGAATCTTGATGGATAGCTATCTGTATTATAGACATCGTGACGTTCCTGATTCAGGAGCACTAACCCCAATGAAATTGGACGCATCCTTTCTTCCTCAGCAGGCTCTGTTCACGCCGCCGTCTTGGATCTAATGCGACAGTACGACTCTGATCGGATGAGAGGACCGAAGCCCACCAGTTCCTAGAAGATTCATCCGCTATCTACCATAGTCTCTCTCAGCGCACCCACAGCTTGGTAGCATCTACATGCATGCCTTTCAGAAGTATACGCATATGCTCGTTGATCTGTGTAATAAGTGTACGGGCCTCGAAGTTGAACAACGGTGGACTTATGTTCCTAACATATCATGACTTGCTCCCGAGAATCGGATGTTATGTCCACAATGTTTTGCAGCGAGTCGCAACAGAAGAGCTCATTACACAACGTAGATTATCGTAACTAATGTAGTCGTAGTTACTAGTCACACCTCTGAAGTCAGTTCTGAGAGGCCGTACCTTATGGGGGCTAAGCCGAATCAATTTAGCCCAGAGGGTGTTCGGTACCGTAGCACTTATTTGTGCAGTATGAACTCAGATCAGTTTCTTCTCAGGTACATAGACCTCTTCCTCCTTCATATGTGTTGTTGGCAAGATTTGTATTTCAAATTTGCGCCACAGAGACCGGGATATACGTCGGTTCAAGGTCTGAAGCGCTCTTCCTCCAAATGGCACCTTATTTCATAGTTTATGTTGTTTGCTAAGAAAGATTTTTCATCTTAAATGGCGAGAGACGATCCTCCTCTAACAATGTCTGTTCAGTGTTTAGTCTGGTAATAGGAACACCGGTAAGCTGAACCCTTGGTATTTGAATTCTGCACGTAAGTCCGTAGTCTGTGGATCACAGTTGGCAAATTCCCCTCAATCATAGTTCTCAATTACGTTGGAGGTTTGTTTCAAGTCAGCGGCCATCTGAGAAGACCCAAGTTTATCCCATCACAACCAACGCATCTGAGTATCATGTGTTCTAGTCATATGGCCTATCCTCCGAGATAGTCAGGAGTGCTAGCCGAGTACTCGGTCGCATCATGCGCGAGATTCCAGATCTGCGTGTAATTCAAGGTCCAGGACGGTGGTGACTTTGTTTCACGAACTTGAATGAACTGGAGCCCAAGATCTGAACAGAGCAAGTCTCCCGACCCGAACGTTTGGCGATGTGCCGACCTTCGAGGTAAGAAAAATACTGTTTTCATTCAGATCTTCGAAGCGAGCTGAGTAATACCGTAACTAGTCAGGTGAGGGCCACCACATCTGTGTGGCAGGTCTGAGTCCTATGTTTTGCAAGACCATCCAGCCACTTTGCCACGTACACTGCCCAGGACTTCGAATTTTAGCACTGTTTGGAGCTCGTTTGGGAGGTCATGCCAAGACTAATGGTCTCTTGGTGACGGGCGGTGATGGGAGAGGTGCTGTACAATTGGACATTGACGCTGTACATGTCGGTAAAGGGACTTTTTGTCGAGGGCTCGTTGTCGAGCTGCTGTCTACAAAAAAGAATTCACAGACATCGTTGATGACATTGGGAGTATTGGGAAGCTCTTTGATTTTGCCTTAACTCTCAAGGAACGATGAGAGATAGCACTAACACCGGTATATTGATGAATCATACACCATGACTTGGCACCAATATCTCGCGAAGAGCGCAGCAGTCTTATCTTTGGGTGAGAAGTTTCATGTTGATTGTAGGAGTAAAACCCTCCGCTACGGGTCCGACAGCAACCTCGTACATCACGCACGCCACATATATGGCCTCCTCCTGCACCGGAAGGTGCTCTATCCACCGGGGTAGGTTATGCTTCTCGTGCGCTTATTGCATAGGAATGTGGCTGGGCCTTCATCTAACTGATGTGATTGGGAGCAGAAACTTGAATAGGGTGTAGTACGTCTGTCATTTGGGACTAGAGTGTTCCGATTCGGTGCCGGACTGCGTGGCTGGGGTCTGGGAAAGCATACCCAGGAAGCCAGAAAGGATGTCGAAGAATTAATCTGATGCTATGATGAGACGATTGGAACAAGTCAGATCGCGAGTTAGAAGGAGCGTTCGAAAGAGCATATTTACCTCATGTGAAGTTGCGGACTCTTCTCATCATGATCTCCTGTATCTCTTGTGCTTCATGGCATAGAAAGGCGGTTCGCAGGCTCATCATTACGGCCTAGACAGTCTTAACTGCGGTACACTGACGCTAGATGGTGGGAGGCGCGAATTCTGTGCCCCAAGCGAGGTTGAAGTTCCTTGCAATCTGCTCTTGTCTCGTGTGGGATAAAGATGAGCTGGGCACTAGCAATGAATGAACACGACGAACATGACAGGACGAGGAATCACTCACAGTAACGTTGATACGATTCATCTCTTCGTTGTCCGGTGGTGTGGTGTGTGCACTGGCACAAGGTCCCTATCAGGAACAACCGGGTCCACAGTCCTAACATGGCAAGCCATGTTGCTGTAGCCATGAAGGCTCGTACCGTTGTGATCGCATGGTTGCGTATGAGTATGTTACGAAAACAGGCCTCGTCCACGTCTTCGCTGGTGTATTCTGGTATTCTTGTACGAACTCGCATAATTGCCGCAGGATAATACAGATATGAATGTGATTTTTCGAAGCGGGCTACCGTTGGATGTTGGGGTGAGAGGCAACGTCCGAGAGAGGTAATGCATAATGGGCTATCGTCAGCGCCCCAACGCTATGGAGGGTTTTGTTCTGCACCGAGCGACACAATGACAGGATTTCCTGGCATATAGCAGTGTTTCTGGGGAATCGAGCCAAAATTTGGAACTGTAAAGTCAATGAGCACGAGGATGAGAGACTGAGCAAAAAGCTGACGCACCAATTATCTGCAATTTCTTCGATAGCTCAACCCTATATATTGCCCGCATCCAGCAATCTCTTTTTCACTTCTTCGACAGTAGGCAGGTTTCTCTCCTCGTTCAAGGCGACTCCCATGAAATCCACATGAATACGGTGCTGGATGACTGAGGGATATGCAGACGCCGAATGTGCTGACATAGCAACCAAGGGCAGCTGGCGAGCTTGACTTCATTTCCTGTCAACGGTGTGAGCTCATCGTGGAGGGCCGGTAGCGAAAAGGCAAAAAATGGCCCACATCGCCTTCCCGCCAGACTCGCTTGATCGTATCGGTAAATTTCTGGTTCACCTTGACGTACTGCTTGAAACGGGCGCTCTCATAGAACATCGTAGTCTTCGGCACATCAGGAATGGCGTAGTGCAGGGCTGGCCACAGGACTTGGTGGCTAAACTCGTCGTAGCACCCTTCAATCACGGCGTCCTTCGGCACAGATGACCTCGCTTTCGTAACCTCCAGCTCGAAGACACGTCGACGTACGCTGACGGAGCGTGTCGCTCCGACTATCCGTTCCCATGCCCAAGGAGCTGCCCACACTTTCTTCCTCATCTGAGGTCGGACCGAACTGAATGTTACCGAGTCCATGGCATTTTTGAGACCACCATTACAATGGGCATGAAGTTCGATATGGAAATCTGGATATGGACCGTCAAATTCAGAGGAATACGGAACTTGGTCTGCTCGTCGAGAGAGCGAACGAGAAGAGGTGCAACGGCGCTGGTTGGGAGTGCTGTAGAAAGAAAAGCGGCGACCCGCAAGCCCAACACTGCGGCACGCTCCGAAAAGCCGAATGCCGACCAGGCTTGACTATAAACAGCTGACACAGCTCCCTCTCTCAACAATCTGCCCAGCTATTCCAAATCTTATGTTCATTTTCAGCATGCAACTCGGATGTTCAATGTGGGACTGAATTCCCAGTATATTCGTCGCAAAGATACTGTTATGCACGTCGTTGGTGTAAGTACTTATTCGTTTGCATTTTACAATTAGCAGGCTTCAGGCGCTGACCATTGACAGATTAACAGATACGAGATCGTCAATTCAAGCATCAAAAGATATTGAGGCGAATGGCTTTGAAGGCGGTAAATACCAAGTACTACCTAGCATGCCTGGCCGTTCAGAGCAGGCGCATCAGGTACAAATTTAAAACTACATCGCCGTTTACCACCAAGTAACAACCACAACCCCAGACCTCAAGCAGGCATTGAATTGCTCTACAGCCTCCTTCTGGCTTGCCTTCCGCTGCATCAGAGCTCCTGAGCAATATACGGTAGCCCAATGGGCTTCATTTCTGATTGCAAGCGTTAGAGCGGTGACAAGCCCAAAATGACTGACTCTACGCACACATTGTCAAAAACGCCTACGAATCTTCCAATTGTGACGATATACCACGGATTCCGTGGCATCGTCTCCTCAATGCTGACCAACGGTCCGGCTGGTACGGCTCTATAGCGGACACAGGTAGTATAGGTTTGGCTGGATGCGACTGGAACCACTACGACGACCTGACCGTGGACAAGTGCTTCGTTGAAGCAATAAATTGCTTCCTCTTGGGTTTTTTTAAAAACAAAGAAGCCGCCTGGACAACCAGAGACCAAGCTAGAGGCATGCGACCTACATAGACAGTAAGAATTATGCAATGTGGAGAGATGTTGTCACTTACGCAGAAGACAGTACACCGACGCACCTCCCTTTGGTGATGATGTACCACTTATTAGGATAAGGGTAAGGCTCGTCAATACTTTCCAAAGGACTGGTTGGGACCGTATCATATGCTTGCCCAACAAAAAACCTCGCGTTTCCACCAGACGGTGCCTCACTGGAAGGTCTACCAGATGGCGCCTCCTGAGAGTCACTGGGAGTGGTGATGTCGGCGTCGGATGCAGGGTTGACATCACTAGAATGACTGGATACATCTTGGAAAGGAAGAGGCAAGATGTCGGTGGATGCCCTGATGTCCTCGGAGCGTGGTTCATCATGGGAAGAGTGGTGGCTAGTATCTGACATAATAGACATCGAAGGAATGAAGTGAGTCTCTGGCCTAGCTTTCACCCCTTAAATACCTTCGATAACTTATAGGTTGGGTAGTATCAGATGAACTGAAATGGAATGCCGGCTCCTTACACGAACAGCAGAGTTGATGTCCTAAACCGTGTACTCCAGCTTTCGACTTCGATCGTATCTGATCGTATACGTCATTGTCTGCGGGCGGCGTAGACCTGCACTGTAAGTAACCGATCTTGAATGGGAAGCCCGGCGATCAGAAGTACAGGTCTATTTTCAGCCTCACCGGTTATCTAGATATCTTACTCGGCGTTCAGGCCCTTGACAGTACCGGTTACTAGTACAGTGGCGCGTGTGAACAGAAATAAAAGGTTGCAATCCTTTTCGTATCTACTAGGCTCCGATCACCTAAGTGTGCTGGCATAGGTCTGCAGAAACCGAAGTTAGCTGAGTCGTTCCGATAGTCGGATAGTGATCCCGGGAGCGCTTCCCTAAAACTAAACTTCAGAGAAAGGATAGGAATGCTTCCTTGGGCCCTTCCTGGGTCGTAGGACCCATTTGAAGACCCCAATACTTGTGAGTACGTAAATATTTAATTGAATAGTAGCTTTATCTAGTCGACACTGAATTTCTACATCCCGATTGCAGTAAGCCCAGAAATTTCCGTGGAAGGCCTCGTCAAACACAACCCAAAGAAACTCTGCATCTTATGGTAGTTCCATGCATCGATACCAGCATTCATGAACCTAACCTCCTCAACAGACTACCATGCTTGTCTCAGGCTGTGTTATACAAGCTCGACTAGCCAGAGAATCCAACAGCCAGCTTCCATCCCTCGTTTCCATGCTGTTGGTGCAATTGCGCCTGGGGAATATGCAAGAGATGGAATGTCGCATGATGTCCACTATCGCTCTGACAGCCATTCATTCCATCATCCGTGATCAACCTCCACAGAGCACTGAACAGATACGTGCCCATCTCTGGCTAGGTCTGCGCAGTCACACGGAATCCTTGCTGTCCAATCTGAGCCAAACGGGTTTCTCCCCAGACCTCAGCAGCTTCATTCTTGCCTTAGGCGAGCTGCTCGACCTTTTATTGGTACAGTCACAGGTCGTTGTAAAGGACATGGTCCATTCACCTTTATTCAAAGTGCTGGTGTCTACTTGGCTAAAAATGTGGGTTTGTGGACTGGACATTCCTGTGTCGGTTTTTGGTCGGATGATCAAAAGAGTAGCGACAGAATACGAATCTGCTCTTCACAAGTTGACGGATCTACTGTCAGAGACTACGTCGTGCACTGTTGCTGCATCCTTTGCGCGCGTTGCTATCATCATGCACGATTCCTCCATCAGCCTTTCCACTTTGCAGATGGGATATGATTTTGTGACCATGACATTAGCCTGCGGGCCTGCGATATTCCGCCAGCTCCTACTTGACCAGGACGGTCTGGAGTGGTGTACTGCAGGATTTCTTCGTCATTACGACGTATTCATTTGTGGGATATCCGACGCCGAATTTAAACAGTTTGGCACGCACCTAGCGCTAAGCCTCCATTTTGTTCGGCTATCTTTTCGTCACGGACCCGCTGCCATCATCCGCGCCATGGAGAGGGGATTTCTCACCACTCTCTTCAAGCTACTTGCCATTTTCAGATCTCCCCATACCAGCGGAGAGGTGCTGGAAACAGAGTTTGTTGACACTCTGACAGTCATTCAAGCCAATTTGTATGACCGACGCATCACCAATCGTGTCCTTGAGGACTGGAGATGGCTAGAGGATAGAGATACAAGTGCTTGGTGGCCCATTGATTCTTTGGCAGTAACGAAAGCATGGATAGAGCTTTTGAGCGCTGTAGTGTGCATCTCCTAACGTACCACATATAGTATTTCTGGGCACGGTAAAGTTACATTGATCTTGTGTCGCGGTAATCTTACCTAAGTTACCGTGGCGAGAGGCCTGTAGATATAGTATATGCCTCTTTTCTAGGATGCAATGAAAGATGAAGCGAAAAAAGCGAAAACGGGAATAAACCTTGCAGCATAGGAGGCTGTCCCTTTTCGTCACTTATGGGCGCATAACTACCCATGTGACAGCCTATTCACAAATCTGCTCTCCTTCGTGGCTGTTACATCTACCTTAAGGAGGCATATCTCATGAGACAACCAGCGCGAATAGCTACCGCAGTCCGCAGTCTTGGCATACGGGTCCTGAGGGATAAACGATGATTATAAGTATGCCTCGCGCTTTCAGCTTCGTAAATAACTAGAACCTTATCTGTGGCTCTTTCATTGTATCTGGTATCTTCAAGGGTGCCCTAGAATTTGAGACCATTCTTGAGAGATTGTCAGTTTCAACTTCTTTTATGCCAGTCCGCCTTTTCATCGCAAATGCATTTCTACCTGCCTCGGTCAAGCACTTTTTCCAGACTGTTAAACTCAACCTTTAGGTGCAGGGGTTTCTAGTATGAGGTGCTCTCGAGACGTCCGGAACCAAGCATATAGTGCAAGACGTGCCGCTAAGGCCGATATCGTGGTGTGGAAGGCGAATGTTTGGAGACGATTTGGCGTAGGTTGGGAATGCGAAGGGGGAGCCAACGGAAGGCAGAGCGGTTTATATGAGCTGTAGGCTTCCTCATCCTTCCCTGTCGACTCCTGCTGACCGTTGTCCCCAGCTGACATCACATGTGCACTTCCTTCCCTACCGAGACCATTCCGTTCGAAAATACAGGGCAGCCGATCATCATCATCGTTACTTGTACCGCATCAGGTTCTTGAAGATTTGTCATTTTCTACATCTTTGGGGAAAAGTTAGGAGTGGTTGAACGCTGCGACAAGTAGAAACAACGTACAGCAAAATTGTTGGATGGAATCCGAGTCAGGAACCTCGGTAAGGGTTCAGTTTGACGTACGTCCTCTCATAATATTTCTAGTTACGGCTTTTCATCCCATGTCAGGAGCGTGTTCCAATGTTCGCGATATCTCTCAGCACTAAGTCCCGGTAAGTGTAAAGTATCCAAAGGGCAAAGGACAGGAGATCGAATTTGGACAAATTCCGCAACAATCACTTTAAGAGGGGGATGAGAATATTGGTAACGGGGTAAGGGCGTTGAAGCGGTGCGACTGTTTTTGAATGTCTTGAAGGTACTGAGGTACAAAGACATCCGCCTACGAGAATCCATAAGCCTGCCATTCCTGCTCGTAAACGAAAACACACATTTTAATCAAGTGGTAAAAACTCCATAGGATGTCGGGAGCGCTTAGGCGAGGTCGCAAGCGTAACCTTACCCTTGGCTTCGCGTTGTTGCTTCCGTTTGTCCAAGTTTCGTCCGAATTCTTCTGGATTTAGGCGGCATTTTAATCGTCACAGCAGCAACGATCGCCTCATTTGTGCGGAGGATTCCACCAAAAAGATCTTTGGGGGAGCGGGGGCATGGTGATGGATGCGTCGGTGGGATAAACGCACTCCATGGCGATTAGCGCCCGGCAAATCCACGGAGAAAGGATGGCGGCAAAGCGGAACTAAATGGTTTGTGGGTTCGATGCTTCGGAAAGAAACATGAGAAAAGACGTACCTCTACAGTGTGGTCTGTCCATCGTTCCATTTCATTTGGGGTATCGATTAGTGCTTGAACAGCAGTGGTATCAATTTGCGAGCTGCGGTAGAGGGATCATTGTCATTGATCAATACAGATCATGATGACTGAACGACCAAGGCGTACATCACAAGGAAATCGAGAACGACGGCTCGCAGAATTGGAAGGTTTGCGTTGGCTTCGACTGCAGCACCGTGATCGCCTCGTTCAGGTCCAGGGTCGTTGCATGCTTGGTCGCTCGACTTCACTACGCTCATGCCTTTGTCCCTTGTCGTGTTCTCCTCTCGTTCCCAGAGTCCACATTGGTCTTGGGCGGCAGCAGCAGGGACGAGGATATCACCGTCGTTTTGATGGTGTCCGTCGTGTAGCATGGTGGTGAGATTCTAGGGCAGTGGGCGCATTAAGACCATGGGTAGAACTGAAAATAAATCAGCTTCTGTTGTCTCAACTTAAGGTCAAGATCTTTTACTGTTGCAAGAACCTCTGAGATTGATACACTTTTCATCTACCCACCAGACATGCCACGGATAGCAGCATCACCGACAAGAGTTTTTCTCGCGTGTTTCAAACCGAAGACGGCAATCAATAGTTTGGTGTCATCCTCTCGAGAATACCCCAGACGAAGGTGAGGTGCACGCAATTAGCGGCGGCAATTTAGCAGCAAGCTTAAGTTTCTGTTGGTAGGGAAATACACTTCGTCTTCGGGACAGTAAACGACATCGCCGCAATAATTCTTGAAGATATCGCGATGACTAAGAGAGTCAAGATAGACGTCGCCCTCGAAAGCGTGATGTTTACCCCGTTGACTGACCAGAGTCTTGCATAGGGTTATGCATCCCGGTCCTGGGTGCCCCAATACCACTAAGTGAATGAAGACGTCAGCAAGCTTTCCCGAGACAAAAGCACAAGACAAACACAGCATTTCACCTAGATTCATGACTTTTCGGAACCTGATAGAATGTCGCACGTATGGGCATGTCGTGTGGCCTGAGTATCTTCCACGACTCCCAAAGGATTTAGAGTCGAACCTAAAGTTGACTGAGCAGAGCCGTTCGTTCACCCTCTACGCCTCAGTACCACCCTCCTGCAATACATACCTATCCAAACGAGTCTCCGTCACAGCTGGGCATACCGCCTTTATCACCATCATCATTGTCATACTCTCAGGTGGGTTCTGGGCGCGTGCAAGGCTCTGCACGTCCAGATGGGAACTGATGTTCGATTTAACTGCGTATCCGTGCTTGTTTGAGCATAGGATTTCCGTGGTGTGTTGCGATTGGAGTCGATCCCGATTCGAGTAATTCTGAGGATGGGGGTGGGGTTGGTGGGTGTATCGCTGGGAAGCGTTGCAATGTGCAGCCTCGTTGGAGGGCTTACATATGGGATGGATATGGATAGGAGGTCGCTCAGAGCTATCACCGTCATTTTGGTAGCGTCCGTCGTGTCTCTAGGTGATGAGCTGACGCCCGAATTGAAGGTATTGTCGTTAGCCATCGGGATCCCTCTATCTCACTTGCGCTCATCTCGAAGCCTTGAGCTCGGAAAGCGTCCACAACCTTTGTGCGCCCGTTCAAATCAGCTACTTTGAAGTTTGGCTGCAGGAAAATCGAAGCTTGCGGATCTGATCCCTTAAATAGGTTGGGCGTGGCGATGTCACCGTCGTCTTGATGATGTCCGTCGTGTAGTATGATGGTGGGTCAACGTCCAAAAAAGTTCATGGTCGTCGCCAGTCTTTAGCCATCGGGGTCCTGCTAGTGAAGCCCGCGATAAGCTCGAAAACCTTGAACAGACCCTAAGCAAACATTAGAAACCAATGAAGTAGGAAAATGAAAATGAGGAAGTCACCGTAGCCACTAGTAGTGACCTCGCCGCCGTCATCGCAGTGACGGTTGAAATCAGAAATCATAGGGTTTGATTTTCATTTTTGGCAATGGTGGTGGTGTTGATGGTGCTATAGTCGCCATCTCAGTGTTATTGATTGGGTCCTTGTACAGTGAATCAACACCAAAAAGAACATTATCGTCATCATCATCATTGTTAGTCACTGGTGCTTGGGGCAAATGGTGGCCCCCAACGTTTGGAATTTGGTGAGGTGGCAGCGATGGAGAATCAGTACTTCAGTACCGGTGATGCCATCATTTTGGGGTGCGTCCAGTATGTACTTTGATGTAGTGTAAACACTCCAAATAGTATTGTCGTCGCCATCATTGTCGGACGTCGGGTTCTGGTCTTCTCCTGCACTCTCCTATTCGTTCACACCCCACCAACCTTCTGCACACCTTCCGCGACTTCGAATTACACCCATACACCACCTCGGTTCTCAAACAAGCCTTGTACCCCCTCGTCTACACCTTTGAATGACTCGGCGCTGTGAGTGACGATTTTTGGTTGCAATATCTCGGCCGACAACACTGCTATCCTTGATCAGTTTCCGAAATTTGGAGTTGGCCAAGACGAGATCAATGAACGTGCGCACGCGGTGCATAGCTGCAAGGCCGTGTCCAGCTCAAGCTCGGGAAAATGGCGGGTTTGACACATACCGGTATCGGCGTCCACTTTGCCTTCTCCTTTTCAACATCTAACATTCACATGACTTGCACCCAGCATGTCCAATTTCCTGGCCTGTCATATCCAGTCTTGAAGGAATTCATCGTCGTTCTTCTCCGGTATCATAGGGTGCGCTGTTGTGAACGACGAGCTTCTGCTATCCCTCGAGAGTCAATGGGTTGCCAAACGCGTATGGTTTGAGCTGCTCGTTGGCTGGCAGTCATGATTGTTGCCTCAGAGTCTGGACGGTTAGTAGGATATAACCTGATATACTTATGCGCAATGTCAGCACATACAGCATTCCGCTTAATGCCTTGTAAACATACCTTTCTGTCAACATCAGATGAAGCTGACATTGATCAATGCCCTTCGATACCGCCTTTATACCACCGGAGATATGCATGTGCAATGAGGCACCAGAGTGTATCTGTAGTCCAAACCGTCAAGTTTTGGAAATTGGGCGAAAGGAGTTAGAAGATGCCATCCACGTGTAATATGATGATGAGAGACCGGCCCGGTCTGAGCGTCTCCCCGGTAAGCAACTGCCGGTCCGAATTGGACATTGTGAGCAGATGGAGCTTGCGGAGGCAGCGCACATAAGGTGCTGACTAAGCGAACGAGAGATCGTCTCAACTCTCTCGTTCGCAGTCAGCACATGATGCGCAGTGCCAGCAGACCGGTACACACATCCCGAGTTTATTACTACACGCACCACCCCGAGTTTCCAGAGCTCAGACTTGACATGGCCCTCGCATCTGGAGATGACGGGAAGACACAGGCCTGGGATGTCGCCCTCTGGGTGGCGATGCAGCTGCACACCATAATTGTTGTGCTGAACCCTGGTACTCATCGTCCACCCGATATTTCTAGCCTGCCCTGGCTTCTTTGGAAGCTGGGCTTGCCGATGTACTCTGAAAAGGTGGGGTTTTAGTTCGCGTGAGATGTTCGTTCTCTGGTGCCTTTCGCTGGGAGGATCTCATTTCCTTGGGTCCTCGGCCATGTTCTTGTCCTCGCGCTTATCCCCCCGTCTGAGAGAACCCTCGTTATCTTATTGGATCGTCCTTGGCAATATTATGCACTCAGCCAAGTTGGATTCGTTGGTTATGGGGAGCAGTGGAAGAAGCGTCGAGCACAATGCCGTATCCTACCTTGCTTAGCGGTAGTTACGGTGCGTACTGGATATATGTGCTATGGTTATCCTTGACTTCATCTCAGGTCCTGGTCCACAATAAAGACCAATAATTGTACCCCGCGCTGGTACCGAAACCCAGATTCTTCCCACCGAGAGCTCGCATGGTAGATCTAGACTTCAACTTTGACTTGAGGGATGCCGTTATCCATGGTTCCCTCAGTTTTCATTAACATTGGTGCTCTCTTAGCCCTCGACAACCATTGCGCTGCTGCCTATCAAGTTAGGCGAATTTGTCCCTGGGATGTGGAAACATGTATGGATATGGATGAAGATGCAAGTTGTCTCGCTGGTACAATTCTGCTTACTTAGTCAAAGGGAACCTTGTACAATGCGTCTTTGAGAAAGTGTGTCAGGACACCATCGACGATACTTCTGGTCGTGACTCCTGACCTCCTTCCTCACACATGTCCCTGCCTTCACTTCATAACGTCGGTCACTCCCCCCGAACACTGGGAGGTTGGCATCATCATTTCTCTAGGCGTGCTGTCATCGTGAAGGCGTCGAGCGGAATTGAGCGACTAAGATGTTGGTGAGTTTTCAAGAGGGGAAAGACATGCTAGTTGGAAAGGCATCTGACGACCGCTCCATTCTCAACGCTTGAAACTACACTGGAGCTGCCCGCTTTCCATCACGATCCCTCCTTGACGTTCGACGGTGTCGCTGTCCATGTGCCAACACGCTTCACAGCTCTCTACGGGCGCTGTGACTGCCACTCACTCAGTATTGTCGTTGGTTGCCCCCAAGCCTGCCGTGAGCGGCCACTGACCTCATCCTTGTCTTACACCCAGATTCCCTGCTTGCGCAGCGCAACGGGTCCTTCGCAGCCATTGTATGTCTAGCACAGGCCATCACTCCCTTGAAGCTGTCGCCATTTTATGGAGAAGTGCTCTCCGACACGTGCAGACTGTTTGGCTCGCCCTACAAATTCTCTAAATATTTTGTATTTTTTATTCTCATTTATTATTATTCCCGCTACCTTAGTAGTGGGTTATAGATAATTTCCTGTACATCTTATTTTTATCTAACTGTAGTATGGACGTCGTTACATTTCTGTTTAGGAGCACCGACGACTAATAAAATCACCTTCCTTCCTACCTATTGTGCTTCCGTTTGGCCCTGTGAAGAGAGTGTGTGGTATGTGGCGTGGGACTGATCGTTGCTTGCGGCCGTTGACCTTCTATCCTTTTCAGGCTGCCAAGCCCTGACGTCCCTTCTCTGCTAAGTACCCCGTCGCGTGTTGTCGCCGACGAGCGCTATAGTTACTCTATTACTCTGCAGAACTCTACGTCTAGTCGTTCTTCTCTTGTTCATGTCCCTGGTGGTGCTGAAGTCGAAACATGCGTCAACACGGACTTGTTCACCCATCGGTGCACTTTGGTACACACCTCCAGAGTTGCGCATCCAGAACCCCAGTCTCATCCAGACATTCGTCTGTCCGCTTTGTTTTGTTTCCTTTGCTGCGTACTCGGGCGGCAACCGTATGAGCAATTTTGCGGCCGTGGTCTTCCTGTTGCTATGCGCGAGAATATTCCTTTGTCTTGATGGGAAGCGTTCAGGGAAGGGCTGTCACGACCGGAAGTTTGAACGTCGCATCGGCTGGAGACGATAGTGTTCGATACCGTAGGCATCCATTGCTGCGTGCAATCGGCAGACAAAGGATTGGGTGGCCAGCTCGCGATGATATCCTTGTGAGATGTGGTGGTAGTGGGTGATGAGACAAGGAGAAGTTGAGTTTAGGGTCACAGGCCTAGCCTTCTCCCTCCTTCCTCCTTCGGTCCTTCCTGGCTGGTGGTATTCTTCTCTTCCGCCATCAACTCTCTCCTTACTTTCATGCAATCACTGGCAAATTCTCCATGGGCACCGGAGGGTTGCATTCATTTCTTGGGCGGGTATGACTTCGCCTTTTTTCTATTATCTGACGCTCACCAGGAAGTACAGTTTACTTGCGCGGCGGCTGACTCTTCTAGTGACCGCTCATCGTAGAGCTACAAGCCTGTCCACTGTCCAGCGGCTATCCAGTGCAAATGCATACTAGAGGCGCCATGGACCTGAATCCACCGTCAAAATCGCCCACCATCCAACGACAGGTCTACTGGCAGCTTCGAGGCAGTTCTTCCCCATAATACTGCGGCCTGCCAGAATAAATTATGCCTGATATACGCGAGACGGGGAAGAGTCGTTGAGGATCCTAGATGGAGCAAAGAAATCGGGACTTTAGACGCAGGTATGACCGCTATGCATAACATTTGGAGCTCGACTGAAATATCAAAGGGTAACAGACTTACACAAATCGCCGAAAGCATTATCTCGAATACCAGTCCATGAACAGCATGCTATATCACCGCACAGTCTTCTCAGCTTCGAGTCGTCGGTAGGCTGCAAGCTCTCGCATAGCCTCCCTTACAGGGCATCTACAGCGCACATTGCGTCGAGATGATCCAATGAGATGTCCATGGTCTGTCCACTTTCTCCCTTGATCACTGCCGGCGCACTAATTTGCATCTTTGTCAAGAATTTGAGACGCAACCAAGGACTTTCATATTGGCTCAACTATATGTTCGTTCATACGGCGGGTTTGACGATCATACTTTCATGCTTGGTTATTGGCCACACCTTCGGCTCATCTGGGATGTATCATGTGCCGGTCAGTTATCTTTGCCCTTACATTATCTGACCCGAGACCTAACACTTATGTCACTAGTATATATGCTGTACCAGTCCTCTGCACTGGCTCGTTTCCTTCGGGGTCTGGTGCTCTCACAATTCATGATGGGATACCTGCCTAGAAGTCGTTGGTGTACGTTCTCGCATTCTCCTTGAAAAGGCCCTTATTGACTACAACTTAGATGTCATAGGCGGTCGCATTCGTTGCATCTTGCGAAGCGTTCGCACCTTAGCTATATTTACAAGAGCGTTTGCCGACCCTCGTCAAGGTCGTTCATACTTTCCCCACCAGATGACAATGTCACTGCTAGCATGTTCGGGTATGGACTGGTGGTAGTAGACTGCCTGCAACGATTATCCGGAGTATCGCGCACGTATTATGCAAACCTTATTGGAAGGACTTTGTTGTCAGCGAACTACATTATACCAATATTGCTCAGGTCCGTCGAAGCACATTTAACTATTCCCACATTTTTTGTCGCCTTCGTCATGTCAGAATCTATCATTAAGCGATGTGATAGGAAATCTCGCCTTACTTCTCTTTTAAAGTTTTTGCCGCAGGTTCAGACCGTATAACTAGTGGCGTGCACGTCGTTGGGGACCCTGGATCCTGCCCTCTCAACTCCTCCCCATCTTTATCTTCGATGTTTTCTTGGCCTTGGTCGGTTCTATGGGATACACGGCCACCGTTTTCCTTTCCCACAGTTCTTCACAATGATTTGGCGTCGTACAAGCTCGGTTCCTATTTTCTTCCAGGACATTCTCCTCATCTTCCCCGCCTCCCTCGCTTTGCAGTTTATTCTTCTGTAGATATCCAGACGCCCCATTTCTGTCTCTCCTACGATCCTTGCCACTAGCTCTCTTTAAATAATATTGTACTCTCGCTTAATGGCCCTCCGACGTGGTCCCGTTGTGCACCGCTACAACGTATCGATCTCCGGTTAGCAAAGGCACGGAGGGCGTGTCATTAGCATTTGATGAAACTGCGGAAGTCAAGCTGGACTTTGATCAACGCCTGCATATCAATGCCGACACCGTTTTCCGGTTTGCAACCGCCCTCCACGGGTGCTGTCGACGTCTCTGGCCGTCCATACATTGGTGCGATACATTGGCTGCTGCCATGATATGTATTTTTAAGTGCGACGCGCCTGTCTACGAATCTTGCGTCGTTACCATATGTCGACGTCCCACGACCAATGAAGTTAGATATTTTTGGGGAAGATGGATGCGCGATAACGAACGAGCGGAGCGAATCGGGTACAACACCAGCACAGAGGTAGGTATGTCTCCTTCTTTGTATCCGTCGGACTGACAGATCCTCCACAGCCACTAAAGTCCACGCTGTTGAAATCATTATGGACATCTGTGCAAGACTCAGCCACGTCAACAGCATGTATTTACTAAGATGTTCGTCATCCCCTCTCACTGAAACTCCTGTCCTTTCTGGTTACTAAGGGTTTACAGATATTCAGTACAAGACTATTTCTAAGTATACGAACGCGCAGAGCATTGAGGCAATCACGCATTTAGTGCATTCGGTAGACGCGAATGTCAAGGAGGCACAGGAAAAGGCTGCGGTGCAGGTGATCGTCGACATCAACAAATTCGAAGCAGGGGAGATGCTGGAGAGCATCTCACTAGGTTCCGTGAGTGACAACTAGAGCAAGGACCGGACAGATCTGGCGCTGGTTACTCCTTGGCTCAAGTCTCTGTACTGGATATCTTCGGAGATGCTGAAGAACAATGCAAGGTGAGAGGTGAAATACCAGGTGCGTTTCTAATACCACGAAAAATATATTATCGTTTCTCATAATCTTGCTGTCAGTAAATTGCCCAGCAAGCATTCAAATGCTGTCATCAGCCCCAGCGCAAAGTTGATTTTCGTCGTCTCTGCGAGACGCTTCAACTTCAACTTCCAAATGTGACGAAACATTAATATTCACACCAGTCATATTCAATAAATCCTTCTGACTCAGACTCAGATATCCCACAACATCACCTGGGTGTACAATTTGCTCCGCTCCACAGTCAAGTTCGAATTTTTGGCAAGAGGCATTCCGCTCCGCCTAGGACATCCGCAACCTGTTGACAATGGCCAAGACTGCTCTTCTGAGTCTCGCCAAAATGCCAACGCGCACAGGTCTGCTCAAAGAAGCGGTATGCCATCTCAGTTTCTATTTCAAGTTTTGCCTTACACATGCATCGTAGCTCTCACGAGATATCCTTAAAATGTCTTCAGTCTCTGCCAAGTCTCTATGACATGCTCGAAGTCACGTTCGATCCTCTCGCACTCTGCTCATCAATAGCACTTCTTTTGGAAATGTTATCATCCGACCCACTCTATTCGTCTGACCTTCCCCTTCTTCACAAGGTCTCACTGCTGCGACTTCTCTCCCATCTATCTGAAGTTTACTTGTCTATAAAGATCTCTCACCTCCTCGAACTAGTTGCACCCTTGAAGGCGGCAGGTGTTGATGGTGCCTACGAGGCCAAGCAAATCGAATTATCCGCGCCAGGAGAGCTGTTCTCAACATTCACGTGGATCATCTCAATTCTCGAAGGACGCATCATATCCATCTACGGAACTGTGTTTACATTGGAACCCATCATTGTTGAGGATTGTGGTTTCACAGCCACTGGGCCGACGGCTATGCCGTCTTTTGTTTTACCTTATTTTGGTTTTCGTACCGATCACTACCGATTCTTGGCTTCGTACCACCACCACTACGTATCTGTCCACGAATATACGTTCGTTCGAGCCATATCCGTCACGTTCTTTGTGCCTGCCGACGTCTATTCCCAACAATCATGCCATGTCGTAGGCTTAGCTATAGCTAGCTACTCGAGTAACGGGCGCGAGGGAAAATGTGAGCTGGTGGCGGAGTAGCTGCCGCCGAGCGAACCTTTTTCCCACATCCAGCCACAGTCGCTATTAGTGTGTGTGCATGTCATTCAAAAAGTAGAGTGCTTCAAGTTCCCCAATTGTATCATTAGTCGATAAATCCTGTGTGAACACTCGAGGTAGCGGGCCTTACTTGGTTATTTTTGACCACCACGAATTCCTCGTTACCGATGTGGTGAACTACTTGCGTTTTCCCGAGTCTTTTTTCATCCCTGGCCCTCATCAATCTCGTTCTGAATGACGTGGGCAGCAGCTTCTGTTGACGTGTCAAGCAGAACGAGTAGGTAAAGGTCAGTATTTTAATTTTAATAAACCTCTTTACTGAAGACTTCTTCCTCGGAAATATATTCGATTTAACTTTTTCAAGGATACATCATGGTCAACATGCGTTCGGTTCTCTTTCGAGAGATGGTGTATGAGTGTAGTGCTGAGAGCGCCTGAAAGGTTGCTGAGGCAAGGAAGGGCGGAGAGTGCGATCAGGAAGCTGAGGACGAGAGACCATGTCCGAGAACCACTACTGGTTTTGATACTGAGGAGCCCAAGTGTTCCGTCTGTTCTCCCTCGCGATCTCTCCCCGCCGTATGTTCGCCTTACGTTAGGTGACAGTTCTTTTACCTTAGCTCTGGGTACGTGTGTTTTGGCGAAGCAAGCCGATGCCAAGGCACGGTATTTGGCACACAAAAGTTTCCTAACAACACGCTCTCTCGTTTTGCATGCGGAGGATTCCAATGGTGTTGAGCGAGTTGATAAATCATTGATCGTCACATTCTTTGCTAACATCTGGAATTTAGATACCCCTTCTTCAATGTTCAAGGCCCCAATTCTAGCCAGTTATTGACATCGATGACCTGCGGCGAGCAGACTGTCGAGGGATTTACGCCCCGATAAACCCCCAAAACCACTGTTCGGATGCAACAGTACATTCAAGAGCTGTGCTCTTACATTCTTCATTCAGAATTACAGAACGTAACCTTCTGTGTCTCTGAAATGCCGAGGTTTGTCAGCCATCGTGGCCGTTGCGGTCCCATTATCTGATGGTCGCGCGCAAGTTGTGAAGGCATCATTAGGACTGTAGACGACCCTTTGCGGGTTCATACTGAGCATTTGTATGTTTCTCATTCATTTTGAGAGGTGCGAAGATCACCTAGAATAATTAGAATCAAACCCCGCCTTCTCGTGTCAGAATGGTATGTCAAGTGATAACCTTTTCCGTTTTGATGATTTAAACAGGACAATCAGAAACGAAGATGCACCTCAACAGCCTCGCCTCTCAACCTTACATCTACCCTTTTTGTCTAGGTCTGTTTCCATCTCCTCCCTCACCCGCCGAACATGGTAACAGCGCTATACTCCCGAAAGCAAGGATAAGGATTAGACTGCCTTCGGAGGGTTGAAAGGGGCGATGACTGCACAGGTTGGTAGTCTTATGACAGCTACACGGTAGTACGTCATTCCTCTTGCATCCATTCCATGTCGCTGATAGCATCTGCTTTGGTATGGTGCAGAATACTGTTTTCGGCTCTATGCCCTTGACAGGAAACTCGGTTTAAGTATCTGACTTTTGTAGGAACGCCTCCTCGTCCTTATTCCCCATTTCGTCGAACAGCATGATATCTCGGCTAACCTATCCCGTCAGCTCCGTAATGACACAAAGTTGAAAATGAGACAGAATGATTCAGGTTGTCGCCGGAGGGCACAGCACTGATAGACATACGTCCTTTTTTTATATCAGCATTGCGGATTGCCTATGTCAACTACTTCGCTAGCCATGTTTACATCTCATCGTTCGACTTGGACATGATATCATGGAGGGTATATACGGATGGTCCGTCTCCCTTGATAGCTCGACAGCGCCATTTAGACCTACTGCGAGTGGTAGGAGAATGACGCCGGGACGGAGGCATGGGAGAGGAATGTCAGAAATCATAATGCGTTCGTTGGCTGTTACTTTCATGCAAGGCGTTCACGAGAACTGATTAAGATTGTTTGACAGTTTCCCTGTACCATACTCAGCATATCTGATGAGGTAGGCTCGACGCTGTCGACGTAGCCGCTGCCATGTTGTGCTACTAGGCGGCTACTTGGATCGAATCTCGGCTGAAGGACAGTGACTGTGAATCACTGGAGATGTATGAGAAGGATCACGGTGCGTTCATTAGGTGTGACTTACTTCCAAGGTGCTGACGTGTCTGCGTTAGCCAGTTCTCTTCAATTGCACCACCCTGAATGTCTGATTGCGCAAACTGGTTTCACTCCCACAAGCATGGAGGATGTGTTGTGTAGCGGATTATAAGGTGAGGGTAGAGCTCGTCTTTACTGAGTCTGATAGTAACAACAAGTAAAGGATACCAAGTCAGCAGTGGCTAGTTTTACAAGGCTTAGGTTGGCTGGCTCTGGGAATGGTCAGTGCTTCTTTGTTCGAGATGGGAGTACGTGGGTAGGAGGGTACAGGTGCACGCATTTTAACGACATATCTACACAGATTCTGACAGTCATTTGCCTAGGGGATGGCGCATACGCACTCGGAGCAAGGGCAAGTGCTGGGTGTAGATGGGACTCAGGGAAGCCCCACAGATAGTGCGGATGCGAGGGTCGGGCTCGATGGAAGAGGGTCGTGACTATAGCAGAGGGCCGAGTTGAAGGGGAGAAGGAATAATAGACAGGTCAGAACATCAGCTAAACCTCAGCCTTCATGATTGCCTTTACGAACCCTCCGTTTGACTGAACAGCTGTAAAATTCAAACCTTCAAGTCCGTCAAGGTTGTGAGCTCTGCCAGGATATAAGCAGACTATGCGTGTGACAACGGACTTCCCTCGGCCCTCGGTTGCGATGCCGTCATGCACGTACTCATCATTCTCGCTTCTGGAGCTCATTTCCGCTACCCACAAACTTAAAGTTACTTCACCGTTTTTTGCTCACGTGTTTGTATACTTTTTCATACTGTGCAATACAAGCTGTTGACGGCAATGGCGCACTGATGACTACGGCCTATCAGCACTCGACTCGGACATGCCACGCCCTGCAGTGGCCCACCGCTTCATCCGAGATGCCTCCATGTCGTCTTTGTCAACGACGTGAATTCGGGAATGGATTGGGCAGGTACAGACACACCACGCGTCGGGACGTTACCATGAAACATGCCAGCCGACAATCGACTATCAGAGAGCTATTAGGTATTAGGTGCACTGTCAAATTTCAAGGTTGTACTCGTCCTTGCATGGCAGTTCCACACCCAACCATGGCCACATCTATCGATCGGAGAGGAGAATAGAAGCGTGTGCACTCATTTAGTCGCAGATGTCCCAAGCGCATAAACCAGTAAATTTCAGTTAGCACATGTAATGATGTACTGTTTGCTAAGTGTAAGTACTCTGCTTTGGCCAGTTGCCATGTACATCATTTGGGTATGGCCCCGCAATTTTAAGGCCCACTGCTCCAAGCCTATGCGGAACGATATTATGTGCTAGAAGACCATGAATCCTGAGAGGGGAAGGCCACACCATCGTTGGACTCTTCCATTGGGTATCCGGATGAGCTTGACGATGGAAGACATTCGGTATAAGGTACACTGGCAAAAGTAGTTGGAGTGTACTGATAGAATTGTCAGCGCGTTCTTTACAAAGTAGCATACGAGGTGGCGGGGGCCACCTCGGGGAAGTAGAAAAAAAATTAGGCGCTGACCTGAGGCGGCACGTTCCTCAGAGGTGATGGCAGCCTGCGTAAGCCAATTAAGATTTGGTTGAAGGTATAAAGCTGACCGCTCAGCTGGCGTGAAAAAGAGAGATGGCAGAGGAGATCATTGCGAAGGACGGCTATCTGTCGTTCTAGGTTGTCCAACTTTTCATTTGATTCGAAAAAGACTGATATAGGTTTTCAAGGATCAGAGAATGACTTCTTAGGATAGAGATATTTGAACAGTACCTGGCTCTTCTTGGCTCACACGGGGTGGTGGCATAGCTGTGATAGACCCAACATTTTCAAACGTCAAGGATGACTGGGTCGGCGGGGGGGGCTTCGAAGATGGAAATGTAGAAGCCTGTGGCCTGTCCAACCCTGAAGTCCTCAGCGCCTGAGGCTGCCGTTGAGGAAGGTTGCATGCTGGGCGTAGCCTAATCAAGGCTCCATGTACAGTATCGAATTGATGGCTCAGCCCGCGTCCCCGAGAGACGTAGTCCTGGAGATTTTTTTGAAGTTCGGCCACGCGTTGTTCCAAATCAGCCACTGAGATGATAAGGATCAGAGAGAGACTTCTTAGGAAGGAGAGATTTGAACAGTACCTGGGTCATCGTAGCTCGTACGGAACTGTGGCATGGACCAGACAGCATTATCAAAGATTACAGATGATTGGGGCTGGTCGGTGTGGAGGGGAAAGCCCGTGGTCATCGTGTTTGGCGGCGAAAGCTAGGAGGTCGAGCGGAGGTCGTGGCAGTGGGTGGTGGTAGAGAAAGGCGAGGAACATGGTTTCCTTACGCACTTATTTTCTCACCCTCTGCCTCCGAGCGCCGAGACAAAATTGGCCCGAAGAATAGGATTGAGCCACGATAGAAGGAGAATACTTACACAGATCACAGATCGCCGATTTACAACCAGATTTTGACGACCTGATTATGGACCTTATCATCAATAATCCTTCTCATCTCGAAGCACACCCAGGGACCCACGCGGAAACCTAGTCAGCCGTGATGCTTACTTACCCTAGATCTTCTTCTTTCGAGTCTCATTATGGGCATTTAAATTTTAATTCCTGCACGACAATACTACGGCGATCTTTAAAAGTCCTCCTCCCATACTCACTACTTTCCTGATCACTTTCCTGCAGATGTCGGTCCAGTGCAAGCCCTTCACGGTCACTCTCAGTGGTTGCTTCAACTACGTGCAACATGGCTGCTCAGGGTGCCCATGGTACTTCGCCATTGAACGGACACAGGTGTCCGCCGTAGAGGAGGATTTTATCGACTGGATCTACAAGATGCATGAGCAACGTTGCACTCGAAACCTTCGGTAAGAGTTTCTTTTTATGATGTTTATGGCTCAAGGCTCATTCTCAGGTTGCTGGCGGAGGTGGCTTCAAGAGAACACTACCTCCTACGTGGCAGTCCGAGCAATTCAAGTCCCACAAAATGGCGGGACCAATTATTTATGGTCCGCGGCCAAGGTAATTGTGGCGCATATCGGAGCGAGATTTGCCTAGATCGTAGGGGAAAGTCCCAGGAGTATTTAAGGCATGGGAATCGACACCAGAGTTCCCGTAAAGACAACCGCACTTTGTTCCAGGTAGCGAGTCCTTACTTGATGTCCAAGTTTCATCAGCTTATTCTTCATCAGTATCGGCCTGCCCCGGTGCGTCGAGTTCCAGCGACCTGTTTGCCTACCGCGGCGGTGGACTGGTTAAGTAACTGCAATGTCGAGGATCTTTACGCCAATCGAGAGCCCTACCTACTTTGTCCGCTCATGCCAGGTAAACCTTTCAAGTTGTATTTCTGGACTCACCTTCCTGAAATTACCTCTTTCAGGCACTTAAAGAGGTTACAGCGAGGGAAATGTCACATTCATACATTACCGTTGAGCAGGCCTTACTGCAGTATAAGTATGCTTCTTCAAGTTTCGTGGAGTGACATCAATTACGAGTCCGAGGTAGATTCATCCTTCCGAGTCTGAGCGATTTCGCGGGTAGGACTTGCCAGTTAAGTTATATCTTAGAATGCAACATGAGAAGCGGAAGGACGATCTTCAAGCTATCGAAGACTGAAACACAAGAAATTCAGGATAGCCGCAACACAACAGAAAAGAACTGCAATCGACTTCTGGCCTACACCCTCGCTGGGCATGGTCCGCCTGAGAAATTTCAAAAACTTAGGAACAAAAACGAAAGGAATGGAGCTAGCATTCCGTATCCTGGTCCCAGAAGCAGCATTTTTTGTATGGAAGCTTTGCTGTGAGCGCCGGATTGAAAGGGAAGATGACCCAGAGCGTTGGTTTAATAATAACAAGGACGAAATTGCAGGAAGATGGCGCAGTGTGATGAGTCAACGCTTCCCCAACAGGACCAGATAATGACTAATAAACTCAGATTCGGTCTCAAAGCGACACGGAAACAACTCGTTCTCGATACCTGGAACAGATTACAAGATGGAGAGGAATTGCCGGATGACTGGATCCGGGCAACCGGGGTTTTAGTGAGTACCAGCTCCCGTAGTGAATAGAATAGACAATTGAGACTGAACCCCACACTGTCCTGTGCTCTAGAGCATTTCCCCGGGTGGTCCGTTTTCTCGTGATGCGGGGTGAGAATCCCTGCAGCTCCGAAAGTTTGTTAAGAGGCTTTAATAAATAAATAAAAAATAGAATACAACATTACCAAACATCATACTATATATGGTATTCGTAACCGCTGTCTACTATCATTAACAAACATGGAATTGCTTCGCTACCTTTCCCTCATGCCACACCCGCGTCGTGGGCAGTCAGCTCAGGATTGATGCACCCAAGGTACGTATTATTCATTGCAGTACTTATTGGTATATATTAGATGCATTCGGCTTATCCGACGGCCCCCCAAGAGCCCCGGATCACCTAGCATGCAAGCCCTCGCGCAATTTCGACCCCTCAGCTCTACCTGATATGATTGCTACACCAGCAGCTGACAACCCCATCACTGCCCACCTGCTATTGCCTCAATGCGACCCCGTCGCAACCCATCTAGCACCGCCCACATGCATATCAGTACCAATCGCTATTCGGTACAGCATTATCATGTATCAAGAACCAGGGGATCGCATATTGGGTGCTACGTGACATCAAACGCTTTGTTCAAAAATGTCCAAAGCTCGAAACGTTAGGTACTCCCAGAATACATGTCCTGTGCCTGGATCACTGACGTCTACTTTCTATCAAGAGTGATACGGAAAGCTTGGCCGAGGCTCGTGGCTTGTGAAACGGCGGGCGAAGTGCTTGAAGATTAGCATGAACGTTCTGTATCGGCCATGATGACTCGAGAGCAGGAACTCGAGACGAGTGATATGCGTTGGATAGAAACCATCAGAGGTGGCCAGGAATGGACCGGAGAGAAGGCCGAGCTTTTGGCAAGCGAGTGTCAAGTTAACAATACGGATGCAGGCGTTTGTGACGGTGCTGATGGTAGATCTGGACGAAATAGAGGAACGCCAAAGAAAATACGAGCGTCATCCATTTCCACGTCTTCGTCGAATGGCGACGTAACTCCCTTAACCCCGAAATTATCTTCCGATGGATCCCCTGTTCAGGTGTTTTCGCCACTAACGCCACCACATTCTGATGTGTCTTTTTCGTCAGATCAAGGCCTTCAGGAAGGATTCTTTATGGTTCCTGAAGCGCCTGCTTTGGGCACTGTTACACCGGGAAAAGGACGACACCGAAGTGCGACCACCTCATCAAGCCAAGATTCCTATGCCAGGGAAAGAATCCCCCCCAACAAGGGTAGGGGGGGAAGAGGACGAGGTAGCAGGAGAAATGCGAGCACCTCAGGGCAGCATCTTGCAGAGGGAGGACACTCAGACCGCAATCCCAACTACGACGACGACATGGAGCCACCTAACTTTCACAACTCCCATAATGATGCTATTCAAGTTTGTCGCCATCGAAATCGACCCAAGGATAGTGAAGGTCTCAAGTCCACGACGGTTCCCTCGTACTTCTTGAACCTCTCTGGCGAGTTTGAATTTGCTGTATGGAGCTCCCTTTTCCAGTTCACACTTGACACGAAGGAGCGTGATGCTGGGGAATTGTGTGTAAGAAACGCTAGCAACACCAAAGTATTCGGTCAATTCGCCGCAAGTGCACTAGCTGGTAACGCTGTGCTCGGTAGCGTATTCTATGCACTACCTGCCGCTGTTGCAGTGCCTAGCATATGGTAAGCTACTTTCCTTCAATATCTCTTTTCTGTCGTTGTTCTGTCGTCTCATGAATGTCTTCTAGAGTTCTCCAATATTTCTTTTTATCACGACCATGACCCTGTTCTTATGGCAACCCAATCATAGCGGAACTTGGTTCTGCTCTGCCCAATACCGGAGCACGCATATACTCTCTTCTCTTTGTTCTTCCTCTCACTCAGACTGACCTGACTTAGAATCTCCATCAAATCTTTTGCTTTGGTGGGCGCTGCACTCTTATTGTTGGACTACATCCCAACATCTGTTGTTTCTGTGGCAACGTATCTATTGGGAAGGTTTATCTCCTCTTTTCCTCCTTTGTTGGAGCCACATCGTTCTGACTTCATTCACCCTCATCAGTTTCGGTGGTGTCAAAGAAAGCGCTCGGCTTGTGTTAGTGTCTCTCTTTCCACGTAAGTCTACTGTTGTATCAATGTAAATCTTAATATATAGATATGGTCTGACACCATTTCATAGGTCGGAACCATAGTCGTTCTTATGGTCACGTCGATCATTCGTTGGGGGAATGTCGGCAACGACCAACTTCACAAAAATTAGATTGTCAATCAAGCTTCCTCGACGACTAAGGTCGCAAGGCGTCTTTTTCAAGCCACACGGATTACTAAATCAAGTGCATCGGCATTTAGAGTGGTCATTGTCAGCAATGTTAGGAGTGTAGAAACTGTTTACTGAATGTCCTCATTGGCCGTGGTCATTCCTGTTTCCAGACGATTTCGGACTCATATATGCCATGTTCACAGTGGCGCACTTCGCTAAGTACCGTTGTGGATTATCCCTCGAGGCCACGCCAGTTGTTCCCCATTTGTCAAAGATCTTGATCTGGCGAATCATTAGCCAATCAGACTTCCTTAGGAAAATATCTTCACGACCTCAACTGTGGCGCGAGGTGCGTCGGTCAACCGTCAAATGTCGGAGCCAAAAATGCATAGGACCGCAACACTGTCTCAATACAGTGTGTCCCTGCGCCAGAGATTTATCCATGGACCATCACGACGACGCAAATTGCAACTCCAATCATAACCATGTGGTGGACTCTCTTCACCGAATTCTGCGGCTTGTCCCCTTCTCTGTCTCAAATGCTGAGAACTTACGTAGACCGTCGCTATTGATGGGCGGCGTACAAACATTGTCTGAGAAAACAGCGATTGGCACTGTAGCATGACAGAAACCTAAACAGCTGGGGTGACTATTAGAATCAAAATTCAAGATATCGGATTTCGCGCGGGGAAAAATTCCTCAACATTTCCTTATTAGGGAACTGCCGTAGTAACTTTAAATGACTTCGGCTTCAACGGCTTCACCAAGTCATAATTCTTGACGGCTTTGAAGTCAAGTTGCCGTCACGCCGAAGCCAGTCACTGAAGCCATGACCTCATTCATTTCCTTTGAATGGCAAGTCATCAGTTGCTGTTTAGGCAACGTGATATTCGGGAAATGTCGGAGAAATGGCGGGAACTGCTGAGCCGAGTCAAAATTCACCTAAAATAGCATTTCGGTATTTTTAAATGAAGTCGGAGCTCAGGCAACTTCAAGTCGCGCCAAGCCCTGCCAAGCCGATACCGTTGTGTGACTTTGCCGAAGTCACTCGGCAAAAGCGGCGCGACTTCGAGTCGTCAAAACACTAACTTGCCGGATTTTATCTGGGCTTTTGATTCTATTTTGACTCGCCCAAAATAGCCGCCACCCAGCTGTGCTACCAAGATAGGCGGTGACGGTGAGGTTCCCATTTCGGAACCTAAGATTGCGGCAAAGTTCTTGTTTTGGCTACATACACTCAGAACATAGAAGACATAGAGGTATGTCCTTATCTGTCTAGACTCTAGACATGTCACATAAGTTTCCTTACCGGATAAGTCGTACACGAGCATTCGGACTGGCCATTTCGGCCCCGTTCTACTGGGTCACCTCTCCCAGAAACGTGCAGTTCAACTTTTGATACAGTCTTCCTATGCATTGCTTTCTTTAGTTCCTGCTTCTTCGCATTCTTCATGTTTCGGCATACACGCTACTTCCACTGTCAATTTCGCCTACCAGTCGATTGATCTCCTGAAATAGGAAATTCTCCCGCATACCAGCGCATACCCCAAATAGATTCCCGACCGGCACAGAACCCTCATTCCATATTGGGATATCAACCGGTTATAGGCTATCTACGAATTTAGGAAGCCGGCATAAGCATGCTCCCAATAGGAAACACCGGGGTCTGTACCGCTTACCGCGATAAAAACACGTCGCCGGTGATCATGACAGAACCATGCCACTGTGCTACCCATCAGGTGTGAACTAGGAACATCTCGCGGGTTTGATACAAGGATCAAAGGAGAAGAGGTCCTCGGAGCTTAGGATCTCGATTGGTGAAGTAGGGGAGGGAAGTAGCCAGCACAGCTTTCTATACCGGTCATGCACGTCCACAGTATGGGAAATTACTTAAAATATAGGACCTCCTCGCAATGGACCTCTAGCCACCAGCGTTCAAGATGTCGTCTCGGCTAGATATTCAGTTTGAAGAGCTACTTGCTAAAATGACGTCTGGATTTCACCATTTACCTCAGTGGCGGACCCTTATCGAGCTCTCTCACTACACCAGAAATGCCATGAATATCAAACGAGCCTATACCGCAGCTCTGAAATCGCACCCTACTACAGTATTCTTTTCTTTATCTGTAAAAAGGTGTTCTAAAGTTCCACCCTTAGGTATTTCTCCAGATTTCCTACCTCAGGCATTTGGTGGCCCATCAGGATCATAACGAAACTATGATGGTGTATCAAGACTTGGCCAAAAATTCGACTTCCGTAGATATCTATCGGTCATATTTAGAATTTATGCGGTACGTGCGGTGCTATCCTTCCACACGAAGGGACCTATATATCAGATCAATTTTGTAGCACGAGTAAATTCCCCTTGAACGTCGATAAGGTGTATGAAGCTGCCTTAGACTCTGTAGGATGCGATCCCAGAAGCGGTGATATATGGATGGGTTATATCAAATTTTTATGCCCGGTAGGTGCATCAGCAGTCCGTTAAAGGTCAAGCCCACGTGCTAATGACACATTCAGGTGTCTCAGCATGATGATAAATTGCAAAATCTGCTTTTTCAAGCAATCTGCACCCCTCTATTCAACATTGACGATTTATGGACGGAGTTGGAACATCATCTGAAGCAAAAGTATGTGGCCAAATCTATAGTGGCACAGAGGCTTGCTGCCCTCCTTCCAATTTATACCACTGCTCGACGTGTTAGCAAGGAGATCGCAAAGTACACCGCAGCTATCACGGAAGCAGAAAATTCAGTCGGCCCGTGGTACCTTGGAGCGTTGCCAACCTTCTGTGACCGCGAACGAATTCTGGTTGGCAAATGGAAGTCATACCTGCGTTGGGAAGAGAGCAATCCCATGGGATGGCTAGGCAGCGACGAGTCTCTCTGGCAGCGTCGCGTATCTTTCGCCTACAATCAAGCATTTTGTACGCTGTCAAGATTTCCAGAAATATGGTGCGCGTTTCCAGAGGCTCAATTCGTAGTATTCATTTATATTCAGGTTCATGGCATACTCTTGGAACCATCAGAATGGAAGGCGTAATGAGGCGATGAAAATTCTATCGGAGGCTCTTCTAATCAATCCTTCAAGGTGTGTCCTCTCAAAGAACCCGTGGACGTGAGCTGAAATGAGGACGATCTAGTTACCTACTCCGCTTCGCACACATGGAAGCCCTGGAACTGGAGAACGATGGTCCCGGGGTAGACCGTACTATCTCAGCCTTCATTCTGTCTCTTTCAGGGCAATTGTCCAGTTTCGTAAGTAACAAAAACCCGCCGACACTCTCACATGAAGACCAAGATCTACAAGAGCAAATAGCAGAGTACGGCTTGGTTTATATCATGTGGATGAGGTGCATGCTACGACTGGAAGGTCTCTTGAAGTTTCGTAGTGTGTTTCTAAAGGCAGTACAAGATCCTTTGACTCCATGGTCCGTATATGAAGCTGCAGGTATGTAAGATTTCTCGGAGCCTTCAGATACTGAGATATGTGTCCCAGCGTATATCGAATACCACAAGGGTGGAGGAATACCCCAAGCCTACGCTATCTTCGAGAATGGTTTAACCCGGTTTAAGACCGAGGTTGGGTTCGTTCAGCGGTACTTGGGTTTTCTCATCAGCCTCAATGATGACTTCAGTGAGCAGCTCTTAAAACATAGCCTACGTATATGTCACGAACCGTTTCTCACAGATGCGCGTGCCGTGTTTGAAAAGACGGTCCATCGTTTTACGCCAGAGGATGCTACTCCATTATGGAACTTGTGGTTCCACTATCAGTCTGAATACATGCCTTTGGATGTTATCGCAGGTCTGAAGGAGAGAAGGCCAGAAACTTTGACAAGCTGTAATTTATTTCGTAACTTGTTCATCCCAGAATGCTAACTAAAATGTTGTATCAGATTCCCGGCTGGCTTCCCCGCTGCCCTTCACCCATGCGATGTTGCCATGGAAATGAACACCATATAACATGCTTTCTCCCTGATATTTTATGACTTCTCTTGAGTTACAGTTCAAAATTGTCACGTACAGAGAGTCCGTCGTGAATTGTAGCATTTCAAACCCTTTGCATCGAAGCTACCGAGTATTCCTTACGAAAGAATACTGCAAGACATGTGCGAGATGAGAGATCCATGAAGCCTTTATCTAGCGATGCTTACGGTGTCGATGAGCGTAGGATAAGAAATGGACATCCTGAAGCGATAGGGCGTATTGTCAATAACGAACTGCGAGCAAGATTCGAGGATACTTCCACCACGGACCATCCCGGTCTCTGAAAATAGAATCGAACGCCAAACAACGCTAGTAAGCGATGGATGAACAGCTTCTGGACATGGTCAAGTTGAACTAGCAGTGTATCATCGACATCAACGTCCCCAGCAGATGTCAAATGGGGGTCAATAATCCCATCATGTAGATGTCAATGACAGTTCCGTCTTTGGGAAGAAAAAGTTCTCTGTACCAGACAATGCATTGACAGACTTTCGCACCTTAGCTGGGCCAAAGGACTATAGACAATTGACTTCTTCCTCCAGAGGTGTGTGACGCCGTCGGGCGTCTTGGGTGACGAGGTCCCGGATGATGCTGGCTGGGCATGTATCAGTGTGTACTGCTAGTTGTCAGCGACAAAAAGCACGAGAAGATCCAGAGGGTTCTTACATATGGTCAACTCTTCACTGCATCCAAACCGTCAGATATCCAGCTCTGTCGTTTTGTGTGAGTGAGGGATGAGGTATTCGTCATGATCGTCATTATCCGACTCGTAGTCGCCTTAGGTGTCGGTGTCGTTGGCGTAGGTTCAAGCTTGAAGCTTCGTCTTTGGCGTCGACGCTGTGGGCTGTTCCCTGTCGGCATTGATGTCGATGTCGACCACTATAAGCTGGGGCTTTTCGATAGGCGGCGGTGGCGGTGAGGGAGGTGGAGTATCGCTCTCCCGACTCTTCCTCCGCTTTGCTGACGGTTGCTAGAGCAACTGGTCATAGGAACCTCATCGCCCTAGACGACTACTGCTCTTCCATCAGACCTTCTTCACTGGCTGCAAAAGGCAAGCACTTCTTCATAGCTCGAAAAGTGGCACAGAGGCCGACATCGACATGCATTCCTATTAAACTAGTTAACCTGGAACGGAGGGAGACAGTCAGTTTCGGTTTCGGCTGTATGAAGAAAAAGACAAACTAGACGACGGAATCAAAAGAAGGGAAGCGATGGTTGGCACGTAGCCGGAGCTGGGGGTCTTAGTAGAGGGAGGTGCATTAAGCGCGAGGGTGGTCGAGTGAGTATATGCATATCCTAACCCACCGTCAACGCGAAACAGGCAGAATCGACGACGTACCTCCCTGGCCCTCCTTGTTGAACTCAAACTGAGGCTAACTAATGCGACGCTCAATCACATGCAAGCTCAACGACTCGACTCGTTCTTTCCATTGCCATCACCAGTCGGGTGAGGGCCATCGCATCTGCGTGGCATTGCCAAGTACTCCTATGTTGAGATGTCAGCCATGTCATAGGACATATGGAAAAGCACATTTTGATCATCCAAGGGGGAAAATAAGATTTAGAATTCCAAAAAGAATACACCCAGAGGCAAGTGGAGCAGTACACCCTGAGAGGACTCAGAGGCGGATCCTGCACCCGCTCAGATTCCTGTTTGGCAGTGTTCACCAATGGTCCAAATGCCAAAGACATCGATATGAAGGTCATCACGGAAAACAGAATGTCCTGACGCTAACATTTCGTCATCTAAAGTCGACGTATTCTCTTACACACGGGCGGATCGTATTCAACGACGAATCACAAGTATGGGAGTTGTGCCACGGCCGCAACAAGGATAGAAGCATTGATGAGGTGACGTTCATGGCGGCGGCCACTTTGGAGCACATAAACCTCACTCCGGTTCCAAAGTTACTTCCCAAGGCAGCACACTCGCAAGCCAATCGCAGGAGGCATGCGAGATGAATTGAGATTCCTTAGCGAAACCGTTACCATCACTGACGTCGACCACGACATCAGAAGAAACGCTGATGGGACTTCGTCAGAGGGGGCAGGTCAGCTCGGGGAACGAGAGCCGGAGAAATTTCAAGACGACGAAGCCATCGAGTCGTCAATCCAATACTTCAGACCTCACGCCGCAGTCGAGTATTCAGCCAAGATACACCACCCGGATAGACATTGAGGAGAACACTGCGAATAAATTTGTACAGCGCCAACATTAGCTTCGAATATGGTGAGGAAGAGCAAAAGAAGCAGCGTCAGATGGATAATGGAGAGGAGTGCCCGAGCTCTAGCTAGAAGAGAAACAGGGCGATGAGAACGAGGAAAAAGGAAAATGAGCTAGAAAGATCAATTGAAAAGAAATATTCCAGGGAGAAGAGAAGACATTCAGGAACGCGGAGAAGTCGTTATCAGGGCAATCAGGTAGAATACGAGAAGGAAAAGAAGCTGAGTTGAAAAAATCGGCCAAATACGATAAGCCCGGCAATCTCCGGAAAGATAAGATAGGTCGAATAGAAATTTCCCACGGGTCGTTCAGGACAGCATTATAACCGAGTAATCCTATATACATAGGACTCGGAATGGGCATATGTCTGACACATCCAGCTCATCAGCCAAGGATATGAAGGAAACCACTGGCAGTCGCCGTCGAGCAAGCTCTGAAGAGCCTATGTATGCCATCAATTCTTGGGGGGGAGGGGGTCAAAAGGTCAGTCGACGCCGGGGCCAACACCAGTGAAGGGGAAGGGAAAAGGTTTCAGTCTTCACTAAGTCTTCACGGGAGAAGTCGGGGTTTGGGATTTTTGGTTTCGGTGTATCATTTTAGACTCACGACGCGCCCAGAACAGTCTATCGAACGCGACCCCACAGCAACACAAGGATCATGCAATGATAAGCTGTCCTGTGGCAAACAGTATTTGACTGAGGAATATTTCTCCAAGGTGAGACGGGAGCAGTGAATTTAGAGGGCAAAGCAGGTCTTCTGTTGGTTATCATTTCACTCGTGTTCTGACGTCCTTCGCGTAGGTCGTAGTCGAGTGTTAAATTATGAAGATTACTTTGGCTGGTTGCTGGACTATGTTGAAGAGTATGCAGGCCATGGACGAGACACCATACACGGTGCCAAGAATGAGGCTGGAGGAGGCGTGAACAGTGTTATTAGGTTTCTTGTTTTCTCTTTCTCATTTCTCATCCCTGCTCAGAGCAAATTCAATCCTCACTCGCCCAAATACGGCTGATCCTGGAGCGCTTCGTCGATGGCCTGTCGATGCACCTCCCTTATCCACTGCCAGGAGAGGTCACGGTCGCGGTGTGCGAGATAACGGAACATCAAGCAGAGACGTATAGGAATCCTTCATATGTGTCAGTTTCCATGCTTCTGTCTACTCATCACTTCATACGCCGGGTTATCCGATTTTGGGGATCGAATGGCATCTTGAAAACGTACGAGCAGTTCTTGTCATTCGGAGATCGGACAGTCAAGCTCTGAAGGTTACACCAAGGTTCCTTCAGTCGGCAGTGCCACGATACGTATGATAACCTCATTGAGACTCCTGCAGACCGTTCACCGCTGAGTGTAATGGTACGTAAGTGCGGTGACTGTTGATCATAAGTTAAGGTATAAAGCTCAGTGCGTGCTTTCATCACCTTCCAAAGACTCGCAAATGCCATCCGTGCATTCCATTCCTTCTCTTGTCTTTTTCCTGGACCATTTCCAGAAGACGCTAATGAAATAGATGCAACCACGGTCTGGTACCTCTCCCGGTCATGAGGACGAGAACTCATAAAAGTCGTTCAGCTAAGGCCATAACCGTGAATCGTCATTTCCATCTTTACTACACCATCCGTTTCTGAGCCCTCAATGTGCTTCACTCTTCTTGTGGCAGAGGTTTACGCCTGCATGCACCAATTCGTCACTAAACGTCAAAGAGTATGAGCTCACCCTAGAGCAGTTCTGTTTGATTTACTTCCACGTACAGGTGGACTGTAATAATCGCTTCTGTCAGTATAGCAATATCCGTCGGCATAATAGAAGGATTGGAACGGGAAAACTGCATGCGCTGTGCTCGGCATATCTTTACTAATAAACTCTGCCCGTTAGTCCTTGGCTGCGTGCTTTTCTTCTCACAACTACCGAACCAGAGGGTATAGTCGCCGGTACTCAGCAAAAGTAGAAACATCATATCATTCATGATTTATATCCGACCAGTCTTTTCAACATCCGTAAAATGGTATAAGCACATCATTATGTCCAAGGACCATGCTTGAGATGCTTCTTAACAAGTTTGTGCAGTTCGCGCTGTGCCCAAGGAGGGTGTAGAGCATTGTACTCCATAGTGGAAAGCGATTTCTGGGCGATCAGAAGGGTGGGATCCGTAGTCACCCAAACCTTCAGAGTATTGAACAGACGCAAAGTTCCATCAGCTAAAGAGCATTTCAGTATCAGAATGCACCGCGACGCTAAGGACAAACCCGGAATGTTGCCCCCTGCTTCCACATATTCTTTGAAGCGTAAATACAACCGCTCGGTATAGGTGCATGTCAGATGTACCCAGTTTTCAACGGTCCGTGGCCGAACCGCAAGGAGTTTGTACGGTGGAGAACACTGTAAAAGAATCCAATCGGTCACAAGCTTCATACCTCCTTCCACACCATAACATGGACGTAGACCTAGTGTGAAACACATCGTACGCATGAACTTGACGATGGCATAATGTTTGTAGCACGTGTGCCAACTGCGAGCCTGCAAACTATGCAGTAACGATCGAAGGTCGCTGAATACTTCGTTCCATTCCTCAAAAGGTGGAATCTGTGACATGGAAGGGTAAGGCGGAAGAGGTGCCGTAGGAGCAGGTAAACGGCGCGGTGCCTTATCTGGCGTCTAAGGTTAATGCGTTGAATCAGACCAAGGTCCTTAGAAATGCTACCGGACTCACCAGAGTAGATGGGGTAAGAAAGATAGTAAACAAAAGGGAATCCGGCGACGCATCTCCCACCATCTCAAAAAATCTAGCCGTGTGCGGTCGGGAGCAATCTGCAGAGCTGACACGCCACGGGGTGCCAGCCAGCTGTAAGCCAGCACCGCCGGGTGCACGAGATACCGTCCCTACCGCAGAAGGGATGTCTATCTGGGAAAACGATACAGCATCCGGATATGTCCACACGCATACATCAGGCACCCGGTTCAAGAACGTTCGAATACGCTGAGGCGTGATGTACGCTGCATTAGAGGGATCTAGCCAATGCATCATAGCTATGTCTGTCACCGGTAAGTAATATTTCAAGTGATCACAACTGCCACCAACCTAAACGAAGCACGAAACTGTTACTGGATACTTTTTCCACAAAAGACGAAACATTCTTCTCGACACCCACCTCTTCTGAAATACCGTCATGACATAAGAGCCACACATACCACGACCCGGGAGGCATAGATTGGACAGAGCCCTCTGTGCTGAGATCTGTGGATACTAAATCACAGGAGGAGGATGTGGACGAGGAAGACGAGGAGGAGGGAGTAAAGGCGTCATCTGATGGATCTGAATCCGATGCTTCTAGGTCGCTATCCTCGGGGAGAAACAAAGGCTCCCGAGAAGTTTCAGGTCTTAATCGCAGAGATTGACATACGGGAACAGAAACAGAACTTGGTGATTGCACTGAAGGAGAGTTGAGAGAGCGCGGTGCCGCGCATGTACGTGGTGTAGGAGTTCTGTTGGTATCCTGAAATTGGGCTACTTGATGGTGTAAGCCTATACCACTGGCGACTCGGGAAGTTTGATTCTGGGCACTCAAGCGAAGCGATCTGATGACCTCTCCGGAAATTTCAGGTGAGACATCCATTGGTTGATGACTTTCGTGCCTCAGCTGTGTGGAGCGTGAAGGAGATGGACTCGGAGTAGTAGGGTTTGAGGCTGTAGATCCTGCCCCACCACGTCGCTGGCGCCTTACACGACGAACAACTTCGGGAGTCACTAATAGTAAAGTCAGCACGCGTGGCAGCCAAAGATACCGTAGTCCTTGCCTTCACCCATACGAACAGGACGTCGAGTGACACGACCACTGCGCGCACGACCCGTCACGATGGTTAGAGTGCCATCGGCATGTGAAGTATAGGGAGCTGTGCTTGAGGGTGAACTCATGGTAGCTGTAAGGAAGGAGAATGAGACCACAGTTTTTGACGGGGCTAGAACGATAATAAAGAGTGATACGCCAAGCATATAGGCTGAGAAACGTGCCAAAATAAACTTCGCCCTCGCAAGAATTGTGCTTTTTTGAGAAGGTAGTGCGGTAATCAAGACGAACACGGAACGGCCTGTTGGTGTGGTGGTGGCGTGTGTACCGGCACAAGGTCCCCATACGATTGCCCGTCTAATATTAGCTTTCCATTTTGGGTAGACCTCCGTTTGTCCAAGGTCGGTCATCAAAAGCGCTGGTCCAGATATACTTAACCGTGCCGAATTAGGCTGGCGCCGGTAATCAAGGCAGACAGATCTTGTGAAGTCTTGCTTATTTGGGGCTGCTGTCTCAAGTCAGAGGTGAAACTGGAAAAATCACCGCAGAGAAGGTTCGCAAATGAATGATCTGGTATGTGTAAGAGCAAACAATGAAAATCGGCAGCGACAAAAAAGAGACGGGGGTGCATTAATTGAGAAGTCCGAGAGAAGTCTCTGCAGTGAGATAGTAGAAATTTCCATGATCATCTTTGCGATTTAGTGGATGCATAATGTGCGAGTACTCAACAAGAACAGACCTCATGGCAGGAGATAGCGGAAAGAATCGGGGACCCGGTGCCTGCACCGCTACGATTGTCATCCTCCGACAGCCCGTTGTTTTGCTCCCAGTAAGGCAGTCCAGCATACGGGAGAACCAAATCTCCATGTTCCGAGTCCTGTGTATACCGCGCAGTGTTTGGGGTAGGTCCTCGGTGGCGGTGCATTTTGGTTATCCCGGGCTTTGCCGGTATTAGTCAGCATGCCCGACGTCATTTCTCGGCTGGAACTTCGGCACAAGGGTCGATGTTTGCCCTTGCTTAGAGCGTTGTAACTTGTTGCTCTTTTCCCCCCTGTCACCACACCCATGTACACACTGCAGCGACAATTGCTCGATGCCAGTATTTGCAACAATCTGCAGTACCACCCTCAAATTTCTATGATAGGATTGGGAACGATCGATTCGTGCCCAGAACGAAGCTAACCCTTATCGAGAATGCGAAGACTTAGATATGGACGGGATTGCACAACGCGATGCAGGTTCTGGAGGCGGACATTCTCATTGACAAGGGCCTTCTTATGGGTGCTGGGAGCCTCGGGTACAGCCAGCTCGAGGCGTACGGTAGCAGTCTCGAAGTAGTTGATGCACACGGTACAATTGGGTCATTCCAGGTATCGTGGACCTCCATTTTCATTTGGTTGATTACGTGTCACCTGAACTCGAGGGTGCTTCGGCCGCGGACGGCAATTCTCTCAATGGAACCGCGCAGCCATGGCTTCGAAGCTTTGATGGTCTGAATACTCACGGCGATGCATACCCTCTCTCTATTGCTGGCGTTACGACAGCTCTGGTACTACCAGGCTCAGCCAATTCTATCGGTGCATGTGTTGTGCATGAAATGCTCACGGAAATTTAACAACGTACAGGTATTCAGGCATTCGCAATCCTTGTCCTCAATGCTTCTTGAACTGTTTCTTCAACCGCCTTATCAAATCAATAACTCTTTTCTGACCCTAGTCTGTCACCAAGATGGCAGCATATGAAGTATGTTTCTGGCTTTGATAAAATCGGAGGGGACTGACTGTGTCCTCCGCAGACACGCCTGCGGTAAGTGACTGATGTAAACCTGGTTGCCAGCGCGTGTTCATGATTTTTCGTGTTGATAGGTGAAAATCCCAGTATGTCATATTTCGTAAACGTCGGCGTAAGATCTATTGACCCTGTCTTGACAAGGCAGGGTTTGCGGTGTAAGCAGAATGGACACGACTTGGGCATTCCGAGAAGCGTGAGGTCTCCACAGACTTATATGCATCCTGCAGCTCACCTCTTTTTCTTAGGCACAACGCCACTTTTTGACGACATGCCTTTCCCGCCTAGTAAACCTTCTCACACCTGTTTCTTTGAAGCAAGGTTGATCGCATGGAATAGCACAGGTCGCCGAAGATCGTGCGGAGAATGGAAAAGGAAGTCGAGCGACACGATTGATTTGTCGTCGTCTAGGACGCTGGTCGATGGTCAAAAACCAGCGAAGAGGTGGCGCATGCCCATTGCCCAGGACGATCAGTCGTGGATCGTGCTGAGTATTCTTTCTTATACTGTTTCATCATCTGACGCTATTCCACCAAGGTGCATTACTCGTCCCTTGAAAACGAGTACAACCAGCTCAAAATATCTGTTGGCGTTCGAACGAAGCTCGTAAGATTGAAGACGTCGAGTGAAATGACAGAGGAGCAATAGTGGCAGCAAAAAGACTGTCTCCAGCACCTGAGAGGATCTAACCAGGATGCTGCGCCAAATACTCGTGCAGCGTTTCTTCCAGGCACAGCTTCAGATGACGATGGCCGACCTGTATGTCTTTCTAAACATTTGTGTGCTATGTTCACTTATGTGACACTTTGTCGTAATCGTCTTGGGAGGAGCTTGATGTTGAGACTGAACGTCTTTCCGAAGACCAGTAAGCCAGTCTGGGCAACAGTGAACAATGGCCAAGCTATATACAGATACTACGAGTTCCGCGAGTATATAATAAAGCGGCTTGCCAGGCTATGGCCAGGCCGGTACGGAGGGAAAGTCACGTTCCGGACTCGATATAGCCTGGACTCAAAGATAGATTCTTATTGAGAGACCCACTTTGGATATGTCCAACTCCTTGAAGCGTCGTTTTGGTTCGTGATGCTTCCTTCGTGTGAAAACCGAAGACCAATGTGACCCAGCCATTGTCGATTTGTTCAAGAGACCACTAGTGATTTAGGATGTGGTATGTAGGGCACTTCACGCTGCAGAGGACCATGTTACCATGGTATGAGTCGACGAATTCGAGCTTTCGTTGCAGAAAGATCGAGAAGCCCTTGCAGGTCTTAAATCATTCGGCGTCGGTTATTCTTTATTCGGCTTCATCAATCTCCTCAATCCTCTAGAAGAGAATAAGAATCAGGTGAGTATGCTTCTTTAATTATTAATTGGTGCTAATTGTGTTGCAGCTCCTCGGAAAATGGGCATCGTGTATAGCTTTCTATCTCTCGGTTACCGTCGCTGGTTCACGTCTCAGGGAGGGATACATACACGAACCGGATGAGAGTGTAAGCTTTTAGTCTGGTAGATCGTCGGGTTCATAGCTGTTGCCGAGCAAACTTTTTCCCCGCGTCCAGCCAGAGCTTATTTATGTATCCATTGCATACGTTTATGATGTTCGAAAGTACAATTTTCGTTTCCTAACCAACTGCATTGTTCGTCGGAAAATCTGGCATCAAACTGTCATGTGTCAAGGTAGCGGGTCTTTCTGTTTGCCAGCCTTACTAAGTTACTAAGTTACGTCTAACTCAAATGCAGATTGAGCATTGCTGCTGGATCTCACACAGGACTCGGACCTGCCACGCCCCGCGATGGCTCACCACTTCATTCTCTCCCTTCGAATACTGTACTATTACGACCAAAAGTTCGCCTAACACCTAACAGGACCCTCTGAACTGAACCAAAATGGTATATCATAACACCTAACATGGTGCTCTGAACTGATAATCCAGTGAGACAAGAAGAAGGCTTAAATTAGGGTCAGCAAAGGTATTTTTGTACTGTGTTGTACCACTCTCTGGTTGTCCTGCTCCCAGAATTTCCTGCTGTGCCAATGGTCCTAAAATGGTTCTCAAAATATTTGAGAGGTTTCTTCTTCCTGTGCTCTCATCCAAGAGGCATCTTTAGTGCATCTGACATCACTGGCTGAACTGAATGAACTTTGGCACAAGTCCTAATGCCTTACACTAGCCTATGAACTGATATCTGACTGAACTTCTTCTCTAACGTCTCACATTGTGTGAACTTTTGGTTGTAATAGTACAGTAGTACCAGAGACTTAGGCGTTACCCGGTCGAACACTGTGAGCATGTTCTAGCCAAATGAACAAAGATTCGTGAAAATCGAAAAGTGGGATGCATACACCCATACCGACTTCGACCAAGAGGATAACCAGCGTTCGCGACGTCCGGCCCGGCACAGTAGCGTCAACACCTCAAGGCCTGGGAGCCTTTCTGCTGTGCCGCTAATGAGTTCTGGGCGCCCTTCAGCAGTACGTCGAGGTATAACGATCAGATAGAGTATTGGTCCAGTACATCCACCAGCTGAAGGACATCTATATGAGGGTATGTTAATCCGACCTTGACGTGAGATGGCGAATCCGATTTTGTAGAGGATCCAAGTACTACCAGCCACTCCTTGAACTCGTCTAAGGACTCAAAGTGCAAGGCGTCAACGCCCAAATACTGAAGATGGCGGAGGTTGGTCGGAGAATCTGGATTGTCGATATCCTGCTGGCTCCCGAAGAATAATAAGCTCAGTTAGGTTTGGGCCAAATCAAATGAACTGCAAGTTATCAGGTCGGAAGTGGAGATGATAATCGATAAGAAACATAAGATTGCGGACACTCCGTAGCTGAGGAAGTGAATGAGGGTAGGAGGGGAGGTACAAGTCTATAGGATAAAACGATGTGCAACCGTGCAGGAATATTACATGAAGGTCGGATACAAGTTGCTATCGCGTCCACAGATTATTCGTCAATGCTAAATCCCCGAATTTTGATCGTCAGATTCGGTAGAACCTCATGTTGGTCTGTATTCATGTTCATCCTGGCACGAATCATTGAGGAGGCGGATTCTTCGAAGTCGGTCTGCGATGTCAGTGCGACTGAGGAGATATTCCAGTGTCGCCATGAATCGTCCAAGAGCCTGATGCAGCGATGATGAGTCTTTCGGCTCTGTCGAGGACAGCAGGAGAGCGTCTCGCTGCAGGGAAGTGAAGTTTACCGGCAACACGCCAAGTAAACGAGCCAGTTTTGATTTCAATGACAACGATACAGCGCAAACCATAGACCTACAACGTACATGTATGGGAGAGAAACGGGTTTCAGATGTTTGCAAGTCGCAGAGAGGACACGAGCATCGGAAATATCGCTTTCACGATAGAGAGATCGGGCGCCTCGTTGGGAAGATCGAGAAGGCATAGTTCCTGGAATTCGGGACCTGCCAGAGCTCCATTATTGTCAAAAACTGAATTAACAAATAGGTCAATACGAGTTGGTAAGTGGTATAGAGTACTAACATGGCCGTGCGACAACAAAAACGGTAGAAAAGTCGAGCCCTTTCGGTATCAGCCATTTCGTATTGAATTTATCCTAGACAGATGATTTGAACAGTTAATGCTTGGACTGCTGAAAGCTCGAATGCCAAGAGGTGCACAAGATGGTTGAAAAAGGCTTATCTCCTCCAGACAGTCATTGAACATTGAACATTTAAAACACAAATGAGTGCTTGAAACGAAATGAGTATCGAAACGTACTCAATGAGAATCAACCACCTATCCCGAGATCCACTTCTGATTGCCAGATCTGGCTCACTGACCATCGAGATTCACGGGCCCCGTTCTCTTGAACCCTTCCCTCGAATAGCCCCAGAGCATATGTCACGAGATCGAAGAGCACTCGAAGAGACATTATCTCCATGTTCGAAATAGGGGCTGCAACTTGACTCGTACCTGTAGTCAATTGCGTTGCCCGACCGCGTACCTCGTACCTCCTCCCCCAAAGGGTGGGAGTACCGTATTGTTCAGATGCGCAGGTTGCTCAGAGAGCACAGTGGAGGGTGTCTAAAAGAGCTGGATGACGCCCAGCGCAAAATAGGAGTGGCAACGTTATTCCGGTGACCACCACAAGTGAAACGACACCGACGGAGAGGACTTGAAGGACAACGGAGGCTTGGTATGGGGAAAGGCACCAAAGACTGAACACAAACCCAGAGTCTTAGTAAGTCTGTTCAGTGATTGATCTACTTCTTCTCACCTTTCCCATACAATATACCACTTTCTCCGCTGCCTTATACGAACACCACCGAGACATTCCCTTTCCGCCAACAGACAAACTCCCCGCCTTGAATAAACATGACGATGCCTCAATGTTTTCTCGGTGAGCAAAGGATGGAACCGAAATTTGCACCAAGACATAGGGCGGATAGACCACAATCTCTGCCGATAGCGACATCAGTGGAGATCGAGGCTCGTCGGAAGCTCTTTATCGTCTTGCTTGTTCCTTCACCTAATTTGCTGGATGTAGAGGTTTGGGCAGCGGGTCTCACATGTACTTCACCTTAGGCCATGTATTCTATTACCGCTCAGGGCGTGTCCATTATACCCGTGTCCCTCGTTACCCCTCTCCCTTCCACACGCGTTATCGCAGCCCAGCAAAGAGAGTCATCGTTTTGGAGCACATCTCTAAATGGTCGATGAATCCGACGCCATTGTACCTTGACTAATCTCTCCTAGACAGAGGACGATATACCTTTTTTGACAGGATGAGGACGGTATGTTGCGACCGCTGTTCAGATAGGGAAGAAGCTAAGGAAATACGTCGGAGTGAACCCCATTTTTGAGCGTTTCAATGGCAAAATGAATATTGGGACGTTCATTGGACCAGCGGACAAGGAAGTAGTTGCCTTCACGAAAGCCGAGAGCTTGACAGACTGATGCGGTATCTTTCCCGGGCTGCAGCGTAGCGGTGAGAGCAGATACGGCACAAGAAGACGGGACACAGCCACGTATGAGCTGTCCGATGCGCTTGAAAAGAGGGCGGAAGGAAGCACCCCACTCGTTGACCAGATGCGCTTGCTCGACACACACATAGACAATGTTTGACCAGAATTCATCCGACTTGACGACCTCCTGCCATTCCTTCTCGCTCAGGTGCTCGGGATCAACACAAACGACTTGATACTTTTCGCACGAGATGATTTCTTTGACAATGTTGGTACCGGGTTGTCGAGCCTCCACCACAGTATCATGACAGGGAGAAGCCTCGAAGGCGAACTGCTTGCAACTCGGAAACCTATCAGAACTAATCAGATGATGCTCCCATGAAGTCAGAGAGGTATACACACAATATTACTAGCTAGTCCAATTGTCGGTGTGATAACAACACCAACTGGCTTCCTTTTTGCCGCAAATCCAGCGTACAATTCCGGGTGATCACATACTTCCAGATGTACGAGAATAAAAACAGTGAAATACGCCGATTTTCCGTCGCCAGTAGCCGTGCAAACGAGGAGATTATTGCCATCTAAGATGTAGGGAATGAATTCTTGCTGGTGGTCGCGTAGTCCATCCTGCCAGTGCAAAATACGGCGAGATACAACGCGTATGAGGGAATCAGAGCCTTGCTGGGTCTTCCATGAAGTCATATGAGGTGTAAATAGAGTATATTTATGAGGTCGCAGGGCGTCGACGAGGAAGAAGGCGAAGACAGCGTATTCCAACGGCATGACATAATTGTAGATTATGTAAAATTACATAATAGACTCACTGGCGTGGTTTTTGGGGCGCGACAACTACTAGACTATACCTTGACGTGGTCAGTGCCCTGCAGAGCCATGAACTACGTCCTATCATCTAAGGCGGTGTTTTAGGTGCTGTCGGCGGCATCACCTACCCTTCGTCTTTGTATATCACGCCTCTTCTGCGTCCCCTCATCACTCGTCTAGCTATCTCAACAGCTCTTAGCGCTAAAACTTGAACTAGCCTCACAACACCCTACACAATGGCCGGGTTGGATTTTGTCCTGTGTTACAGCCTTCTCTGGAATCGGTGCCCAGACAGGCCCTATCCTCGATTTTCTCATTATTGTGGCGGAAGAGGTCAGCACGGCGGATCTACTTGGTCCAAATAAGTACATGGGTAGCGCTGCTTTTCACCCGTTCCCACGCGCGTTCTAGGACAAGGATGGTCGATACCATGAAAGACGGCAGTCAGATAGATCTGCAAGCTATCAGATCGTCGTTAGATCACTCATCCGCCGTTCCGACGAACCAAGCTTTGTCTGCTATGAAATGCTTTTAGTCATGGCTATCGTATCTCGGTGCCGCAGATGTAGCCGCCATCATATTCTTCATCTCTTTCTTAACCCTGAAGATGACACTTTCTTCATCGCTGCATCAGCTACCTTTCAAGAAATAATGCTCTTCCCTACTGGCAAACGGGCAACTGACCCAGCCTCTTCTCTTGTGGCCAGTGGGTAGCAAGGGTAGTGTCATAGTCGAAAACACCTTAAGGAGCGGCCTAGTCGACGAAGTCTCGCATTCATTGTGCAGGAAGTTCTAGCAGAACTTGGTGATCACTCGACGCCATACTCTGCCCGCAGGATTACTTCCAAGGCACGGGTAGATCCTCTTGAAGCCTACCAGAGCGTCGTCCCAATCCCGTTTAAGGAAACAAAAGGTCAGCTTACGCAAAGATACCTTTTGATTATACCGGTCTATCTGGCTACTTCGGAGCGGATGAGGAGACTAGTGAACTGACTCTCGGATTCTGGTAAGTATATACTTCAGGAAGCACTTTGGTATCTCAGTACTGATGATGATTGGGAAACGAATGTCGGTGATCCTAATGTTGTCAAAGCGGTCTATGTAGAATTGATCAAGATACTGCGCAGGAAAACGACGTTTCCTCCACGTGGACACGGATGGTCGAAAGGTATGGCTTATATGGTGCTATCATCGCCGCGTGTTGATGTCTAGGTAGACCAAATAATCAAATTTCAAACGTAAGTCGCTCTGCCGGTCCAAAGCTCAACACCGTTCCCTCCTTAGTTATCGGCGGGACATCGGAGACACGCTAATCAATGTGTGGGTGCGGTACATTCTATGCAATAATTCCCGCTCATCGGTCCTAAGGTACTATGTTATTCGAGATGAGATGCTGGTCTACTTCATGGATAGCTTGATACAAGAGCTCCCAAATCGACGAGATCCCAATCAAGGCTGGAAGGTGGGCCCGTTTTACTACGCATAACTTACTATGATCAACTTCTTTGTCGAGTAGGAAATAGAATCAACGCTTCACTGCCTATCGTTTCTTCAAGAGGCCTTGGACTATGA